>UESW01002295.1:144096-179937 GCA_900491605.1 Calamus simplicifolius
CTGGTCGGCGATGATCCGACGGTTGCGATTGATCCAAGCCATGATCGATCCCGGTCGGCGACGATCCGACGGTTGTGATCGATCCAAGCCATGATCAATCCCGATCGGCGATGATCCAACGGTTACAATCGATCCAAGCCATGATCGATCCCGGTCGGTGTCGACCTATCTCGGACCGTCGATATTGATTGGATCAGCGACGATCCGATGGTTGCAATCGATCAAAGCCATGATCGATCCCAGTCGGCGATGATCCGACGGTTGCAATCGATCCAAGCCATGATCGATCCCGGTCAGCGATAATCCGACGGTTGTGATCGATCCAAGCCATGATCGATCCCGGTCGGCGATGACCTCTCTCGGACCGTAGCGATCGATCGGATCGGCGATGATCTGATGGTTGCGATCGATCCAAGCCATGATCGATCCCGGTCGGTGAGGATCCGACGGTTACGATCGATCCAAGCCATGATCGATCCCGGTCGGCGAGGATCCGACGGTTGCGATCGATCCAAGCCATGATCGATCCCGGTCAACAACGATCCGACGGTTGCGATCGATCCAAGCCATGATCGATCCGGTCGGCGTTGACCTATCTCGGACCGTCGCGATCGATCGGATCGGCGATGATCCGATTGTTGCAATCGATCGAAGCCATGATCGATCCCGGTCGGCGATGATCCAACGGTTGCGATCGATCCAAGCCATGATCGATCCCGGTCGGCGATTATCCGATGGTTGTGATCGATCCAAGCCATGATCGATCCCGGTCGGCGACGACCTCTCTCGGACCGTGGTGATCGATCGGATCGACGATGATCCAATGGTTGCGATCGATCGAAGCCATGATCGATCCCGGTCGGCGATGATCCGACGGTTGCGATCGATCCAAGCCATGATCGATCCCGGTCGGCGACGATCCGACGGTTGCGATCGATCCAAGACATGATCGATCCCGATCGGTGATGATCCGACGGTTGCGATCGATCCAAGCCATGATTGATCCCGGTCGGTGACGATCCGATGGTTGCGATCGATCCAAGCCATGATCGATCCCGGTCGGCGACGATCCGACGGTTGCGATCGATCCAAGCCATGATCGATCCCGGTCGGCGATGATCCGACGGTTTCGATCGATCCAAGCCATGATCGATCCTGATCGGTGACGACCGATCTCGGACCGTCGCGATCGATCGGATCGGTGACAATCGAGGGTTGCGATCGATCGAAGCCATGATCGATCCCGGTCGGCGATTACCGATCTCGGACTGTCGCGATCGATCGGATCGGTGATGATCCAACGGTTGCGATCTATCGAAGCCATGATCGATCTCGATCGGCGATGATCCGACGATTGCCATCGATCCAAGCCATGATCGATCTCGATCGGCGACGACCGATCTCGGACCGTCACGATCGATTCGATCGCGACAACCCGACGGTTGCGATCGATCGAAGCCATGATCGATCACGATCGACGACGATCGATCTCGGACATTATTAATTTTTAATTATATTTTCTAATTTATTGTGTCGCTAATGCCTCGCTAATTTGGCATTATGAATTTCTTTTAAAATATTGCGATGCATTAATTTGCGTCGTTAAATAAATTTTTTTTTATTACTTTACTATTTTATTGCATCGCTATTACGCCGCTAATTAACATATTTATTTTTAACAAACATTGCGACACACTGGATTGCGTCGCAATATTTTTATTTCATAATACTATTTTCTTAAAATAAATTTTATTTAAATTAATTGCGACACAATTATTGCGTGCTAAATTTAAAAATATTTTTATATTTCTCTGGTTTATTGCGTCGTTAATGCATCGCTATTTAAAATAATTAAGTTTTTTAAAAACATTGTGACACACTGTTTTGCGTCGCAATATTTTTTTTCATATTAATATTTATAAAAATTAATTTCATTTAAAATAATTGCGATGCAATTAGTGCGTCGCTAAATTAAAATTAATTTTTACAATTTTTAGTCTATTGCGTCGCTAATGCGTCGCTATTTAAAATTATTATGTTTTTCAAATATATTGCGACGCACTGAGTTGCATCGCAATATTTTTATTTCATAATTATTTTATAAAAATTAATTTTTTATTAATATTTGTGACATAATTTTTGCATCACTATATTAAATATATTTTTTCTCATTTTATGTTTATTGTGTCGCTAATGCATCGCTATTTTACATAATTAATTTTTTAAAAAATATTGTGACGCACTTAGCTGCGTCGCAATATTTTATTCCTTTAATAATATTTTAAAAAAACACATTTTATAAATATTGCGATGCATTTTTACGTTGCTAAATTTAATTTTTTTTTTAATTTTATGGTTTATTGAGTCACTAATGCGTCGCTATTTGCATCGCAATGTTTTTTTTGATGCGGAGGCATCGCAATGTAGTCGCAATTTTAGCGACGCATCGTTGCGTCGCTAAAATTGCGTCGCTATTTCATTATTTTCTTGTAGTGTACCGGGGCCGACCAGGGAAGGTCGGGGCCATCTTGGCCGACTTGGAAATGCCAGGGCCGAGCGGGGTCAACCAGGGAGGGTCGGTGCCGACTCGACCGAATAGAGATGCTGGGGCAGGGCCGCCTTAGAATTTTGATTTTGCCATAATTGCCCTCGTGGCTACGTCAGCCACATCAGATGCTCCCCCACCCCTGAGCGCGAAGGGCCACACGCCTGCTGCCCTTTGGGCGAGAGGGGCGCAAGAATTCAAAAAATGATTGCTCTTTAGTGCACTTTTAATAGCTTGATGAGCTGGCGCATCGTCCCAAGCAGTGTCACTTCAAAAATCTTTCATAATCATGCGGTAGGTGGGGGCTGATGCTAGCGCCGGACACCTAGAAAAGGAAGCCTTATTGGGGGAATAAAAAAAAGTGAAGGCCATCATTGTTTCTCTGTTCTCTATGCTCCGCGATTGGTCGGGGATCGCACTCCTTGGGTGAATCGAGGCGGCACGTCTCGGGCGCAGGCAAAATTTTTGGCGGACAGCTTTTGGCGCAATAGGAAAGCGCCACGTGGTAGGATCTCGATTATCGTCGCTCGGAGATGGGGTATAAAAGCACCTCAAGGGCCTGAGGAAAACTTTTACATTGCCATTGCTTTCTTCTAGCTTTCCTTCTCCTGAGTTCTTCTGCGACTTGAGCCCTTTTGTCTCCAAATCCCCTTTGATTTCCAGGTTAGTTTCATCTTTCCTTTTCATCCATGGACCGTCGTGCCATTAGGGAGGGTAAAAGGCATGTAGTTGAATCTCCCCCTTCTGATAGTGAAGACCAAACCTCCCTAGCCCATCAGGTTCCTCGTCTGATAGGCGGAATCGCCATCCATGGTCGACCAACGGTGACCGGGCCTTCGTCCGCCTCAGCCTCCCCTATTATGGCAGTTCCTGTGTCATCTCACTGTCCGGGACAACCTCCGGCGGTGAGTTCTGATCCGGTAGGCCCGTCCGGAGTGGCCTCAACCGTAACCCCTTGAAGACGTAGAGGCCATTAGGGCCAAGTACATGGTCCCCAGCTTCATTCATCTGTCCGCGCCGGAGCCCGAAGATAGAGTGACCTCCACCTACCCTGAATCTCGGTGCGGGCTGCGCCTTCCTATCCACCCCTTTTTCCTGAATCTTTTAGATAGATATAGGCTAGTGCCGGCGCAGTTGACTCCGAACTCGATTCGGATCATCTGCGCCTTTGTTATTCTTTGCTATTTTCAGGAGGCCCGGCCGGGGTTATCACTGTTCCGGGCATTTTATAAACTCCGCCGCCAAGGTGAGGGGGCTTGGTGGGCTTTCACCGCCAGGCCGGTAGGGCCTTCCCCCTAGGTCTTTCGTCCAAGATTAGGGGATGGAAATCTAGCTTCCTATTTGCCCATGTCGAGGAGGTGAGGACCAATTGGGTGGAGCCAGACACCAGCTCCAATGATAATGCCACTGTGGGGGAGAGAGATAGGGAACTCTTCACCCAGTTGTCCAACTACCAAATCCCTGGCTACAAGGAACTCCTGTCCAAGGAGAACCTGATAGAAGCTGAGTTGGCCCCGGCGGTCGGTGAGCACGATGCCTGATTCCTTCTGTCTTGACTGGAGGATTGTTATATGTTGTCATTAACACTTCTCGTTTTTGGATGCAGCGATGAGGTTCTCCGCCGGAGAGTTTGAGGCCGCCTTGAAGCAAAAGAGGCCTGCAGCCCAGGAAACATCAAGGCCGGCAAAGAAAGCTCGAAGGAGGGACCGGGCCGAGCTGACCCAAGCCGCTGAGGTCCCCAAGGCTCCAATGCCTACAGGGGAGCCGGCTAAGGAAACGTCGGCTGGAGAAGTGGTCCCGAAGCCTACCGAAACTGAGATAGAGGAGGGAGAAATTCCAACCACCCTAGAGCCGCTGTGGTGGTCATGGATCTTGAGGAGGAAGCTCCTGCCGCCGCCGATGTGCCCGAGGCGGGGCAGGTCACAGTTGCTGTCAGCCCTCCGACTGCCGTCGAGCCAGAGATGGAGAGGGCTCCCCCCACTACCGGAGGGAGGGAGCCAGTCGTCGAGAAATCCCATGCTGGGATGGAGGCGACCGGTGAGCAGAGGGATGGGCTGGAGAGCTCATCCCGATGGTTGGTGCGCCACTCGACCCATCCTCGCGTCGAAGGTCCGCAGGAGGGGCCGACGCGGCCGGTCCCTAGGTTCAACTCAATGGTGGACGCTGCGCAAGCCTCCCATCTTCTGTCAGGTATCCGGACTGCCGAGTCCGAGGAGGAGATGCGGGGATTGAGCCACTCTGCGCTCCTAGATATGGTGATGGTTTCCATTGTCCAGGTAATCTTCTGAGCTCTTTTCTGTTCCCGAACGTGTCTTTGGATGCTTCAATCTCTTAGGGTTAACGTGTTCCCCAAGCTATAGATGGCCAACGATGCGATCGGCCTTCATGAGGCGGTGGTCCACTCTTCGGACGTGCTCACAAAGGCCATGGCGCGGGCCGAAAGGTACAGGAAGGAGAGCATGGTGCAGTCCCAGAGCCTCGCTCAACTTCATCAGGAGGCCAAGGCCCGGGAGGAGAACCTGGGAGGCCGAATAAGGGAGACGGAATGCCAGGCCGAGGCCGAGAGTGGTCGGGCATCCGCGGCCGAGGCCAGATTGGAGCTGGTCTCGGACCGGCTGAAGGTCTCCACAGCACAGAATGAGGAGCTAATACACCAGCTCCAATGCGCCGAGAGGGAGGCCGGGGCGGTGCGGAGGAGGCTTGGGCCGCCGCGGAGAGAGCCGTTGCCACGGAGAGGGTGGCGGTTGATGCAGGCCATAAGAAGGCCGGGGTTGGGGCCTGCACGGACGAGGCCAATGCGTGCGCCGAAGAAGCCGAGGGTCGAGCCAGGGAGGCCGAGGCCAGGGCACAGCGAGCCGAGGCCGAGGCGGGGCAGGCTATCTCCAGCTACAAGTCCTCGCTGAAGTTCGGGAAGGAGGTCCTCGAAGCCAGCCTCGATGCTTACGTCAAGGGATTCTATATGTGCAAGACTAAGGTGTCCGCGGCTCTTAAAATCGACATTGCCGAGCTCGAGGGAATCCGGCCCGGGAATCTGATGAGGAGTCGGCGGAGGAGGGGGACGACAAGGGAGAATCGGGCCCAAACGGGCCCTGAAAAGTTGTTGTTTCTTTTCCTTTTTCTTTTTGTAACCGGCCCCAGGATAAATTTTGTACTTCAATTTCATTATCAATGAAGAAGAACTTTTTGTGAAGACGCTTTTGTCCTTTGTCTTGCTTGTTTCTTCTTTCCTCTGGGCTGAATGTTTTCATCGTGCGACTAGCAATAAAATAGGTCCCGTACATGTTGACAAGAGAGGGCCTTTTTTTCTGAGATACCTCTTTACTCTGAGTGTTGCGCACGTTGATAACGCCGTGGCTGAACCGTTGTATTAGGTTGGCCAATGTTGAGATGTGTCTTCGAAGTGTAAGCCGACCGCTTAGGAAATTGCCTAGGATGCCTTGAGTCGTCGCAGGCCATTTGAAAAGAGGTTCATCTGCACTCGAATATTCTAAGAACTTAGAACGATCCAAGGGCAACTTAGCACCGAGATCGGCTTGAAAATGCCGGGGGTCGAGTGGGGCTTGACCGGGAAGGCCTGAGCCGACTCAGCCTGATCTTGGAGATCACGAGGGTTGGCGAGCTCTTTTAGAATCACATCGGGGGTTTGTGTGTCGCCCGAGGGGTGACTCGATCGGGTACGGAGCTGTTAGGGACTTGAACCAACTCAGGAGCATCTCCAAGCCAGACCGAGTGGTGTCCCGTTAGCCACGATATTGGTGAGCTCCTTTTGAACCGCCTTGGAGGTTTGTGTGCCACCAGAGGGGCGACTCGACCAGGTACGGAGCTATTAGGGATTTGAACCAACTTGGGGGCATCTCCAAGCTGGACTGAGTGGTTCCCATTAGCCGCGATGCCGGTGATCTCCTTTTGAACTATCTCGAGGGTTTTTGTGCCGCCCGAGGGGTGACTCGACCGGGTACTGAGCTGTTATGGATTTGAACCAACTCGGGGGTGTCTCCAAGCCGGATCGAGTGGTGTCCCATTAGCCGCGATGCCGGTGAGCTCCTTATGAACCGCCTCAGGGGTTTGTGTGCTGCTCGAGGGGTGACTCGACCGGGTATGGAGCTGTTAGGAACTTGAACCAACTCGGAGGCATCTCCAAGCTGGATCAAGTGGTGTCTCGTTAGCCGTGATGCCGGTGAGCTCCTATTGTGAGATCTGATCCTTGGATGCAAGGGAGAGCAGGCTGTGGCATTGGAAGGGACCTCTTTTATTGCTTGTGTTCTAGGGGATACATCATTGATAATATTGATGGAGATTATCCACGTTCCAGGTACATGGAATGGGTTGTCCGTCGAGCTTTTCCAGCCTGTATGCCCCTCGGTAGAGTGTCTCGGCGATGCGATAAGGACCCTCCCAGTTGGGGGACAGTTTGCCCCCCTCTGTGGGCTTAGATACTTCAACCTTTCTTAGAACCAGATCTCCTTGGCGAAAAACCTTGGGACGAACTCGGACGTTGTAGTATTTGGCTGCCCGCTGATGGAAGGTCGCCATACGCAGCCTTGCCCGATCGTGTGCCTCGTTGATAAAGTCCAGGTTGGATCGTATCAATGTGGAATTGTCTTCCTCGTTGAAGGACTCCACGTACGGACTGGGCAGTCCGACCTCAACAGCGATGACGATTTCGGATCCAAAGACGAGACTGAAGGGAGTCTCGCCCATCGGGGCTCTGGGGTCATGTGGTAAGCCCATATCGCACTGGGGAGCTCCTCCACCCATCGACCCTTGGATCCATCCAGCCTGGTCCTGAGCCCCCTGAGAATGGTGCGGTTCATGACCTTGGCCTCCCCATTGGTATGGGGGTGGATGACAGAGGTGAATCGATGGTGAATACCCAGCTCGCTGTAGAAAGCCTTGAATGCTTCATTGTTGAACTGGCGACCATTGTCCGTGATGAGAGTGTGAGGTAGGCCGAAGCGGCATACGATCGACTTCCAGAAGAAGGCTTTGACTTTACTCTCGGTGATCTTAGCCAGCACCTCGACCTCGACCCACTTGGTGAAGTAGTCGATGGCTACTAGTAAGAATCTCCGCTGTTCCAAGGCCAGGGGGAATGGTCCAAAGATGTCCATTCCCCATTGAGCAAAGGGCCAAGGGGCTGAGAGCGGGTTGAGCAGTGTAGACGATTGATGCTGGATATGTGCGTGGCGCTGGCAGCCATCGCACTTCTGAACTAACTTGGCAGCATCCTCTCTCATGGTGAGCCAAAAATATCCCTGACGGAGGGCCTTATGGGCCAGGGACCTGCCCCCCAGGTGATTTTCACAGATGCCTTCATAGATTTCTCTAAGGATGTAGTCGGCATCGGCAGGTCCTACACATATGAGCAAGGGGTAAGAGAATGACCTCCGGTATAGACGTCCGTCTAGGAGGACGAATTTGGAAGCCCTCCACTTGAGCAACTTGGCTTCATTGTGATCATCCGGGAGGATGCCATCAGTGAGATAGCGGATGTAAGCATCCATCCATGTAGGCTCTTGGGTGAGCGAGAGGACTTCCTCGCCATCTTCTATGCTGGGCCTTTCTAAGTACTCAACGTAGGTGTCTCGTGCAATGCCGTCGGCGGAGGTAGCTAAATGAGAGAGGATGTCAGCCTTGGCGTTCTCACTCTGAAAATGTAACTGATACTGAAATAAGCTAATGGGGAGACCAAGAGCCGAACCTTGTGCCCAGATATTGAATCATAGCAGGGTCACGCGCCTCGTACTCTCTCCATTGATTTGCCCGGAGACGAGTTGCGAGTCGGTGAAAGCTCTGAGAACCTTACTCCCAACTCCTGGGCTAGCCTTAATCATGCTAGCAAAGATTCATACTCGGCCTGGTTGTTGGTGGCTTTGAATATAAATCGCAGGGTGCATTCCGCTCTCTCTCCACCCGGCCCGGCGAGAATGAGGCCGACACCGCTTCCTTGAGAGTTTGATGCGCCATCCACATGGAGGATCCAGGTTTCTCATCGTTGCTCGGCTCGGACTCGTGCCGCTCCACAAAAACCTCCCTGGTTTCCTCATCCACCCAAGTGCACTCAACCAGAAAATCTGCTAGAACTTGGGACTTCAGAGTCGGCCGTGCTTGGAAGGAGAGGTTGAACTCCCCTAGCTTGATGGCCCACTTGGCAAAGTCGGCGGTGTCTGAACGGGCTAGGATGGCTCGGAGAGGCTGGTCCATCAGCACCACAATAGGATAGGCTTGAAAATATGGGCGGAGACGTCGGGCAGAGACAACTAGGATGAAGACGATCTTTTCTACCTTGGAGTACCTGATCTCCGCATCGTGGAGCAACTTGCTCACGTAATAGACTGGCCTCTGGGTTCCGTCAGCATCGAGACACACCAAGACTGAGCTAACGGCCTCCGAAGAAGCAGCTAGGTATAGGAAGAGACTTTCTCCGTCTCTTGGCTTGGACAGGAGCGGAGGAGAAGATAGAAATGCCTTCAGGCCATCGAAGGCTTTCTAGCAGTCGTCCGTCCACTCGAAGCTGTTTACCTTCCATAGGACCCTGAAGAAGGGCAAGCATCTCTCGGCCGATTTGGAGAGGAAACGACTTAGAGCTGCCACCCTCCTCGTTAGCCGCTGTACCTCCTTCTTGCTGGATGGTGGTCTTATATCGAGGATGGCGCTAATCTTCTCTGGGTTCATCTCGATCCCTCGCTGAGTCACCATAAAGCCCAGAAACTTGCCTGCCGTGACTCCGAAGGCACATTTCTTGAGGTTTAGCTTGACCTGAAAGCGGTGGAGGTTGCTGAAAGTTTCCTCTAGATCAGAAACATGATCAGAAGTGCGAATGCTCTTGGTCAGCATGTCATCCACGTAGACTTCCATGTTCCGACCTAGCTGATCCTGAAACACCATGTTCATCAATCTTTGGTAGGTGCCCCCGCGTTCTTGAGACCGAAAGGCATCACTTTGTAGCAATAAATTCCCTTTTCTATCACAAAGGATGTGTGCTCTTCATCACTAGGGTTCATCCTTATCTGATTATATCCGGAGAAGGTGTCCATAAAGCTGAGGAGCTCGTGGCCGAAGGTGGAATCCACCAGCTGGTCAATCCTTGGTAGGGGGAAACTGTCTTTCGGACATGCCTTGTTGAGGTCGATGAAGTCGATGCAGATTCTCCAGCTCCCGTTTGCCTTCCGTACCATGACCACATTGGCCAGCCAGCTAGGGTAATGCGCTTCTCGGATGTGGCCGACACTAAGCAATTTGCTGATCTCCTCATCGATGGCCTTTTGCGCTCGGGAGCGAAACTCCTCTTCTTCTGGCGGATCGGATGGTGCTTCGGATCGATGTTGAGCTTGTGGGTGATCACTTCTGGAGGGATGTCGGGCATGTCAGATGCTGACCAAGCGAAAACGTCTGAGTTGGCCCGCAAGAAGGTTAGGAGGCGATCGCGATCCTCTGGGGGGAGGAGTCCGCCGATGCGCACAGTCCTCGCCGGATCGTCCCCAAGGGGAAAGGCCAGGAGGTGCTCGGCCGGCTCCCCTCTCCTGTCGGACTCTCTGGGGTCAAGGGCTTTGGGACCAGTTCGGCCTCCAAGGGGCTCAACGCCGTGTGATAGCAGGGTAGAACTGAGCTGATCTCGCCTTTCATCTCCCAAACTCCTCCGCTAGTAGGGAACTATACCAGCAGGCGCCGGGCGGAGATAACCGCATCCAATAAGTTTAAGCCTGGGCACCTGAGAATGGCATTGTATGCCAAGGGGACCCGCACAACCAAGAACTTAATGATCACTGTGCTCTGGCATGATGGTGTCCCTGCTGTCACAGGCAAGGATATCTCACCCTCAACCCTTACCGAATCTCAGGTGAATCCCGACCAAAGGGGTTGCCACAGGCTGAAGAGAGTCTAGAGACAATCCCATCCGAACAAAAGCGTCATAAGTAAGGATGTCAGCTGAGCTACCACTATCAACCAATATCCTTTTTACATGGTGCTTGGCAATCGTCATGGAGACGGCAATGCCTTCATTGTTTACATTCTCAAAATTCACGGTCCCCCCCCCCCCCCCGAGAACTATATTACCCGGCGCCTCTTCCCCTCTCGGTCGCTTAGATGCGGAAGCCGCTCCCCAAGACACCATTCCAACTATCCGCTTCGTGGGGGTGTTATCGATAGCGGCTTGAGCAGGTGGGGGTCCCATGAGTGCCGACAGCGGTTGTGGCCCCTTCTGGACATATTTGCCGAGGTAGCCCCGCTGGATGAGTTCCACGATGGCCCGCTTTAGGCTATAGCAGCTGTCGATGTCGTGGCCGTAATCCTGATGGAATCGGCTGTAACGCTCTTGTCGCAGGGAGGATTTCTTCATAGGAGGAGGGTGCTGGAGATAAGGCTCGCCCTCGATTTCATCAGGATGTGGGATTAGGGGCGAGGAGAGGCGTGAGCTTGCTCTCATCGGGGATAGGGCTTTGATGCCTATTGTCGGGTCAACAAGGTTGGTTAGGTCCGGTGGTGAGAGGGCCTGCTTGGCTCAGGGCGATCAAGCTTGCGGTTGGAGCTCCTTGATGATTCCCGGCGGGTGAGGTTGGCCTCATCCACGCGGATGTACTTCTGAGCTCAAAGGAGTCGGAGTAGGAACCCAGAGGCTTCTTGTCCAGAGAAAAGGTAAAGCAGGACGGGAGGAGTCCCCGCTTCAGTGCCAGTGTAGCCATCACGTCGTTCAGATGGTAGACTTCAAGGGCGACAGTTTTGAACCGGGACACGAAGTCCGCAGCGATTCCCCCTCCTTCTGGCGCACAGAGAAGAGGCTGTCCGCAACCCTCGGGATTCACCGGCAAGCATCAAAATGTTCCAGAAAGGCCTTTTCAGCTCCCGAAAGGAGTCGATGCTATGGGGGGACAGGCGCGAGTGCCACGCACGAGCAGCCTTCCGCATAGTAGCAGGGAAAGCTTTGCAGAGAAGGGCATCTGACGCACCCTGGATCTGCATCATAGCTTGTAGCTTTCGAGGTGGTCGAGAGGATCCATCGTGCCATCGTACGGATCTATCTGGGGGAATCAAAATCTAGAGGGGATAGGTTCCTCTAGTATTCAGTGAGTATAAGGAGGACGGGTGCCATACTCCTCCTCCGGTTGGTTTTGATTTTCCTAGCGAGCTCGTCTAGTTGCTGGTTATACTCGTCCAGGCGCTCCTCCACCTGGCGGTTGATTGTCGGGGCCCTCCGAGATGGCTCGGAGGATGAGGAAGAGGAAGATGAAGAAGAGGGAGAAGGATGCAGAAGATGGAATTTTTGCTTTGGTTCCTCTTGGTGGGGCGGCTCTGAAGGAAGTTGCTAGGGCCACAATCTGAAGATCGCGATCGCTTGAGGGACTCACGACAAGGCTTCCTTGGAGAAGCTCGGCGACGACCGGCCTTTCGTTGAGGAGAACCTCCCTTGCAGATTGTTGACTTGCAGGAGGAGCAGTCTGATGCTGGGTGGCCACGGACTGCTGCTGCTGAAGTCCGTGGACCATGGCGGTGAGGGTATGAACTTGCCGAGTGAGGGTTGCCAGCTGCTCCACAGCCGGGGCAACCACTTCTAGTTGAGGGGGAATGATGGGAGGATCAGCGACAGGTAAGTTGGTCTCCTACAGCTTAGTGGGAGAAGATGCCCCCCAGGTGGCTGACTGAGGCATCCTGAGCTCGCGTCATCACCATTGTTGGGAGAGGAAGAGAAAAGAGAAGTATACTGTAGGGTTTGGGCCTTCTTTCTTGCCTTACCCTCCCCCTACCTGGCGCACTGTTGACCCAATTATTGATTTTGATGATTAACAAAAGCCATGAGTATATTCACATTTTTTGACAAATTTATGGAGTGTTTCATGTATTAAGAAAGTTTAACAATTAAAATATCACTCAAAATGATTTTAAGATGAGTTTCAAATTGTAATTTTCAAAAGTTTAGACCTTGGAGTCGACACCTATAAGTCAGGAGTCGACACATGGGCATATCAGAACAGTTCTCAAAATTCGGCACGGTCGGGAGTTGACACATGGATGTCTGGAGCCGATTCCAACCTGAGAAACAGAAGTGTGCTTTTCTGTGTCAGTTTTTGGAGCCGACACATGGAATTTGGGAGCCGACACCTGAAATTCGGGAGCCGACACCTATAATGAGTGGAGTCGACTCTAACCTGAGAACATAGAGTGTTTTGGGCCATATTTAGAGTCGACACCTTTTGTTTCGGGAGCCGACACCTGGATGCGGAGAGCCGACACAACTTTTCGGAGCCGACCCCTCAACGAAATCTTTTATTACAATTTTTGGATACACGAAGTGGAGCCGACACATAAAAAGTTGGAGCCGACTAACCTGATAGGAATGGATTTTCAAAGTGTCAGAACGGCCTCCAACGGTAACTTTTTCTCACCTAATCTCTAACGGCTATTTTTTTGTGTGTAGGAGCAATCCAAGGACAGATATAACGGCTAGTTTTCCACCTAATCTCAGATTTTAAAAAAAATCTATAAAAAGGGGAAAACAGACCGTTTAAACAAGAACGAAGAAAAAGAAAAAAAAATGGGAGAAAGATTAAAAATCGAGATATTCAAGAGAGCCATTTCAAAAGAGAAATCTTTGTGAAGCTCGCCCATCTTCTAAAGAAAGATTCAAAAGAAATCCAAGGCATACAAAGTTAATTTCGGAGGATTTCAAAGAAGGAAAAGAAGAATCCAAAACCTATTTTTTTCATCTTCTCAACAATAAATTTCTGGGTGAAATCTGAGCTGGAGCTTGATTCAACCTTTCAAAGGAGAAGAGGAAAAGAAGAAAAGAAGCCAAGCCTACATTCAAATCGCTTCAAACAGGCTTTTCTATTCCTTGTCTATTTTTATTACATATTCGCTCATCTGAGGAGCTGTTTGTCATTGTAAACATTAATTGATTTCATTTGTTTGCTAATTCAATTAGGGGGATTGAATTAGTGGAGGTGGTATACCTCGGGTCAAGCTAGATATAGCTTTAGGTTGGGTTTTGTGCTGGGAAGCCCAAAAAACCGGCTGGGTTCGTTGTGATCCCAGGTAAAACAACAAGTTTGAGTTGTGAGCTTGTAAAACAACTCGACTGTAATCAAGAGGATTATAGTGTGGACCCAAGTGGAGCTTGGGAGTGGACGTAGGTGTTGGTTATACCGAACCACTATAAAATCTTTATGTTTGTAGTGTTTTGATCTCTCTCTCTCTTCTTTAATTGCCTGTGCTTAGCTTTGATTAACTCCATTCGCTTGCATACTTTGATATCAATCGATTTAATTTCAAAAAGGTTAAAATTTTTAGAACCCAATTCACCCCCCCCCCTCTTGGGTTGCCATCTGGGCCAACAATTGGTATCAGAGCTAGTGCTCATTTGAATTTGGTCTAACGATCAAGAGCAAAAGATCCAAATGGTAGCTCAAGCTAGTTCATCTTATTTAGAAGGTCAATCCACTAATCGACCTCCTTTATTCAATGGAACTAATTATGGTTATTGGAAAGCTAGGATGAAGATTTTCATTCAAGCACTTGACTATGACTTATGGGGAATCAGTTAATGGTCCACACACACCCACAATTAGAGTAGACAACATGGTGATTCCTAAACCGAAATGGAATGGGATGAACATGATAAGAAGTTGGCTCAGCTCAATGCTAAAGCCATGAATGTTTTGTATTGTTCATTAGATGCAAATGAATTTAATCGAATTTCTACATGTATTTCTGCAAAAGAAATTTGGGATAGATTAGAAGTTACCCATGAGGGTACTAATCAAGTAAAAGAATCAAAAATTAATATTTTGGTGCATAAATATGAACTATTTAGCATGGAACAAATTGAAACAATTACATGCATGTACACAAGATTCACTGATATTGTAAATGGCTTGAAAAGTCTTGGTAAGACTTATACTAATTCTGAACTTGTGCGTAAAATTCTTAGGTCACTTCCAAGATCATGGGAAGCGAAGGTGACTGCAATCCAAGAAGCCAAGGATTTAAATGTTTTACCTTTGAGGAGCTACTTGGATCCTTAATGACCCATGAGCTGACTATGAAACAACATCAAGAGGAAGAAGTCAAGAAGAAGAAAACTATTGCTCTTAAGGCTGCAGAAAGTGAGGAAAGCTGCAGTGATGATGATGATGAGGAGACTGCACTTCTTGCAAAAAATTCAAAAGATTCATGCAAAGAAGGAGACCCTTCCACAAGAAAAAGTCTGGAACAAAAATGGAAGGAGAGAAAAAGAAAGAAAAGGACAAAGAAAAAGAAAAAGAGCCCTTAATATGTTATGAGTGCAAGAAACCGGGGCATTTCATATATGACTATCCTCAATTGAAGAAAGCCTACAAGAAGAAGAAGAAGGCTTATGTTGCAACATGGAGCGATAGCGAAGAATCCTCTTCCGAGGAGGAACAAAAGAAGATGCAAACATTTGCTTCATGCAAAATGACGACGAAGTAAGTACCGAAACCCTCAATGATGATTTTACATTTGATGAATTATATGAGGCTTTCAATGAACTAGTCAATGATTTTAAAATTCTAAAAAAGAAAAACAAGTTTTTGAAAAATGAAAACTTAAATCTGTGTAAAGAGAAAATGATTTAACACTTGAAGTTAAGGATTTAAAAGATGAAAAGGAGAGATTTCTAAAAGAAAAAGAATCAATCATGAATGAAAACCTTAACTTAAAGAAAGAAATTAAAAAATACAAGAACATAGTTGATAAATTTACATATAGCTCAAAAAAATTGAATTTACTTTTAAGTAATCAACGGCTATTTTTGATAGAGCGGATTAGGATATAGACCAAACATGAAACAAAAATTTGTAAAAATTTCTTTGTTAAGAAAACAATGATATTATATGTTACATTGCAACAAGAAAGGCCATAAATCTTATGAATGTAATGCAAGAAAAAGTAACAAGAAATTAAATATTAAAGGAAAGAAAATATGGGTTCCAAAAGGAACAATTTTTTTTGCTACTAACCATGAAGGACCCAAGAAGGCTTGGGTACCTAAATATAAGACTTGATCATTTTGCAGGAGTGTCTTGCGGCCAAAAGATCAAAGCGAAAGTGGTATCTCGATAGTGGCTGCTCAACACATGACGGGTGACAAGGATCAATTCATCACCCTTGAAAGCAAAAAGGGAGGAGTTGTTACGTTTGGTGACAATGGCAAAGGCCAAATCATGGGTTTGGTAAAATTCAAATAACTCCCTCCATTTATTGAAAATGTCTTATATTAATGGTTTAAAGCATAATCTAATTAGTATTAGCCAATTGTGTGATAAAGGTTTCAAAGTATCATTTGAAGCTTCTATTTGCACTGTTTCTAATCCCATTGATAATAGCATTTATTTATTGGAAACAGAAATGGCAATGTATACTTAATTGATTTAGACAATTTGTCTACTAGTAATCATTGCTTAGTTGCTAATAATGCTAGTATGAATGAGATTGGATGGTTGTGGCATCGTAGATTAGGTCATGCAAGCACACACCTAATTTCAAAATTAATTAGAATGGATTTAGTAAAAGGCCTTCCACAACTAGATTTTGAAAATAACAAATTTGTGATGCATGTCAATTTGGAAAACAAACTAGAAACTCTTTCAAAACTAAAAACATTGTTTCCACTTCTAGGCCACTTGAACTACTTCACATGGATCTTTTTGGACCTACTAGAACCACTAGTCTAGGAGGAAAGAAATATGGTCTTGTGATAGTAGATGATTATTCTAGATACACTTGGGTATTGTTTTTAGCTCATAAAGATGAGACCTTTCAATATTTCTGAAATTTTTTAAGAAGGTCACAAATGAGAAAAACAACACCATAGTGTCTCTTAGAAGTGATCATGGCACTGAATTTGAAAATCATTTATTTGAAAACTTTTGCATTGAAAATGGCATCCATCATAATTTTCTGCACCTAGGACACCACAACAAAATGGAGTTGTGAAAGAAAGAATAGAACCTTAGAAGACATGGCCCGTACCATGCTATGTGAAAGCCAACTCCCAAAGTACTTTGGGCGGAAGCTATAAACATGGCATGTTACATTCTTAATAGAGCTTTAATTAGGCCAATCCTTAAGAAAACTCCTTATGAACTATGGAACAATAGAAAACCAAACATTAGTTACTTTCATGCATTTGGTTGTAAATGTTTCATTCATAATAATGGTAAGGATAATCTTGAAAATTTGATGCAAAATCTGATGAAGGCATATTCTTAGGATATTCAACATCTAGTAAAGCCTATAGAGTGTTTAACAAGAGAAAATTAATTGTAGAAGAATCTATTCATGTAGTTTTGATGAATCTTTAGCATCGAGTTCGGAAAAGATTGATGATGAGGAAGATACAAATTTACTTGAAGAGATATTGAAAAATTGAATATAATGTATCTTCAGATCATGAACAAGAAGCTAAAGATGATGATTCTCCTAGTGTTGATGTGTTGATGCTAATCATAATGATGTAGATCTTCCTAGAGATTGGAGATATGCCTATGGTCATCCAAAGGAATTAATTATAGGTGATCCATCTCAAGGAGTAAGGACTAGATCATCAATGAGAAACATCAATAATCATCTTGCATTTGTATCTCAAATTGAACCTAAAACTATTGAAGAAGCTGAAAAAGATAATAATTGGATGTTAGCTATGCAAGAGGAATTAAATCAATTTACTAGGAATAATGTCTGGACCCTTAGTAGATAGACCTAAAGATCATTCAGTTATAGGATCAAAATGGGTATTTAGAAATAAATTAGATGAAAATGGCATAGTAATTAGAAACAAAGCTAGATTAGTCAAAAGGATATAATCAAGAAGAAGGAATTGATTTTGATGAAACTTTTGCACCTGTAGCTAGATTAGAAGCAATTAGATTATTACTTGCATTTGCATGTCATATGAATATCAATTTATTTCAAATGGATGTTAAAAGTGCATTTTTAAATGGATTTATAAATGAGAAAGTTTTGTTGAACAACCACCTGGTTTTGAAGATCATGAATTTTCAAATCATGTTTTTAAATTGCACAAAGCACTTTATGGTTTAAAACAAGCACCTAGAGCTTGGTATGATAGATTAAGTAAATTTCTAATTGAAAATGATTTTTCTAGAGGAAATGTTGATAAAACACTATTTTTAAAAAAAAATAAGGATTTATTAGTAGTACAAATATATGTTGATGATATTGTATTCGGTGCTACTAACAATCTCTTGTGTCAAGATTTGCTAAGTTAATGCAGGGTGAATTCGAGATGAGCATGATGGGAGAACTCAATTTCTTCCTGGGACTCCAAATCAAACAAGAAGGAGAGGGATTTCATCAACCAAACAAAGTACACAAAGGAAATCCTCAAAAGTTTGGGATGGAATCAATTAAACCCCTCGGAACACCAATGAGTCCTTCATGCAAACTAGACAAAGATGAAGAGGTAAGCCAGTTGATCAAAAATATTATAGAGGTATGATCGGATCACTACTTTACTTAACTGCAAGTAGACCTGATATCATGTTTGCTGTTTGCTTATGTGCTAGATATCAATCTGAACCTAAAGAATCACATTTAATTGCTGTAAAAGAATCTTAAGATACTTGAGTGGAACTAAAAATGTAGGTTTATGGTATTCTAGAGACTCAACACTAAATTTGATTGCTTATTCTGATTCTGATTATGCTGGTTGTAAATTAGATAGAAAGAGTACAAGTGGAGCATGTCAATTTTTAGGAAGTAACTTAATCTCTTGGTTTAGCAAAAAGCAAAATTCGGTTGCATTATCAACTGCTGAAGCAGAATATGTTGCAGCTGGAAGTTGCTGTGCTCAAATCCTTTGGATTAAGCGACAACTTGAAGATTATGGCATAACACTTGATAAACTCCTATTAGATGTGATAATACTAGTGCAATAAACCTAACTAAAAATCCAATTCAACATTCAAGAACTAAGCATATTGAAATTAGATATCACTTATTAGAGAACATGTAGCTAATAATGAATTGTCTTGAATATGTTAATACTAAGGAACAATTAGCTGATATATTTACAAAACCCTTGAGTGAAGAGAGATTTTGTTATCTTAGAGGAGAATTAGGGATTTGTGATCCTTTGGAATGACTCGAAACTCTTAAGTTCAATTATCTAGATTTTATTCAAATCTTGAAAATTTCTTCATAATTTTTAAGGAAAATTCATCTAGATTGTTGAACCAATTGATTCCCATTCCAAGGATTTTTATCATATTTATTGACTTTTATCTTGATGAGTTTCGGATTACTGAAACTCTTATCTGTTTTTGAATCTGTCTTGGAGTCGACACCTCAATCTTTGGAGTTGACACCTTATTTCTGTGTCGCTCTCGGTCAGGGACCTTGGAGCCGACACCCGCTTTAGCGGAGCCGACTCCAGTTCGGGCGCTAACCATTTTAGCGAGTTGGAGTCGACACCCGACTTTGCGGGAGTCGACACCTAGTGGACCCTTTTCGACTATTTAGGGCCGAGTCGACACCTCTTCAACCTAATCTCACTCAAATCATTCCAAATCCTCTCTAAACCCTATCAAAACTTGAGATTCCTTCAATTAATCATTCCCTAGGATTCCATGGCACCTAAGAGAAGGGGAATGATCTATGGTGGTCCGGTGGCAACGAGGAAGTAGACGGCGAGATGCCCAATCCGTCAACCGTCGCCATCTTTGGATTCTTCATCCTCGTCCTCTACTCCTAGTGCAATTCCAGAC
The DNA here is from genome assembly GCA_900491605.1 of Calamus simplicifolius. Taxonomy (NCBI): domain Eukaryota; kingdom Viridiplantae; phylum Streptophyta; class Magnoliopsida; order Arecales; family Arecaceae; genus Calamus; species Calamus simplicifolius. Next base: position 163,387 of record UESW01002295.1, read on the forward strand.
CCTTCCTCACCTCCTTCACCGCACATTGACTCTCTAGCCGGTCGGGTGATTACAATGGGAAGAAAGGTCAATTTTGGATTTTTTGAAGATGAGGGATTCGCTATTGGACGACAACTAAAAGAAATTGGTTGGGAAAAGGTGTGTTCTTTAGACATTCCTATATATCCTACTTTAGTTAAAGAATTTTATCAAGACTTGTCAAGAGGAGATGGTGGCATAGTAGTACTGTAAGAGGAAAGAGGATACATCTCACTTCCAAAATTCTTGGGAACCTTCTTGAGATTCCTACTCTTGGACCTATTGCAAACTCTCATAGTGATAGGTCAGGAGCTTGTCAAGGATGTTAGGAAGAGATGTTGTTGATTTTGAGGAAATCAGGGCAAATCAGTTGCCTCTTGAGCTAAGATTGTTGCATAATATTTGTAGTCGAATTTTATTCCCTAAGACTGGTAGGTTCGAGTATGTCTCGGAGCGAGACATTGTGATCATGGATAGCATTTTGACTGGACACCTATTAATCTTCCTGGCATGATGATTTGGTACATGGCAGAGGCTGGTGGCAAGAAGAGATCTTCCTTACCCTATGGAATGATCCTAACCTTAGCATTCAGAAGTCAAGGTGTAGTCATCTTAGAAAATGAACCTAAAAAGAACCTAAGACACACAGATTACTACAGCATCGCTACTGTTCATCGCATGGGGTTCATTAAGGTCAATGGGAACTGGAAAGGAAAGGTCATTCAGAGGACAGGGCAGCTAGATTGGAGCTTCAGCACCATCAGAAGCTGGACCATCCATGAGATATCCTTCACCAGAGCCTAGTAGACCAGAGCCTTCACCGACACCTATGCCTGCTTCAATTCCGAGTGCTTCTGTTTTTCTGATTTACAATTAGAGCAATTGAAGACTTTGTTGATGAACATGAAGAGAAGATGAATAATAGTTTTGAAAGTAGACTTTTGAGTTTAAAAGAATCTTTCCACTCCTTAGAAGACAAAGTGAACCAAATTGGATCCTCTCTTGAACTTCTTCTGAAGCCCTAAAATGTGATTTAATGAATATTTTGATAAGATCAAGGACATTGCTGGTGATTCTGACACATATTCTAGAAGCAATGTAGAGCTACAAGAGAATATAAACAATGCAGCTGACTTGGTTCAAAGAAGCTTAAATGATTTTATGAAGATTCAAAAGGAAGGAATGGAAAAGATCTTAGAAGGACTGAAGAAAACTTCAGTTTTGGAATTTAAAGTTTTAGTTTGCTTTACACTTTGTTGTAATAGAATATTTTGATGTAATGTTTTGATAGAATGTTTTGATGTAATGAAACTTATGTAGTGAAATCTTTTGATGCAATGAAATTTCTTTGAATTAATATTGTCTTATTCAATGAGTTAACTTGTGGTTGAATGTTAAGCTAAATTGTATCTTATCTTAACCTTTTTGTTGATAACAAAAAAGGGGAGAGAGATATTGTATATGCATTATTGAACACTTAAATAATTTGATTAAGTTGATTATTGCATGAATTTTTTTTAAGGGAGAGAAATGAAATTAAGGGGGAGAGAAATGAAATTTCAAATAAGGAGAGAAATTTCATTTTGAGTTTCATAGGGGGAGCTACCTCATTCAGGGAGCTTAACTATGATAACTTATTCCTATCGTAAAACTCTTTAATTAATCATATACTCAATGTTTTTATCATCATCAAAAAGGGAGAGATTGTTGACCCAATTATTGATTTTGATGATTAACAAAAGCCATGAGTATATTCACATTTTTTGACAAATTTATGGAGTGTTTCAGGTATTAAGAAAATTTAACAATTCAAATATCACTCAAAATTGATTTTAAGATGAGTTTCAAATTGTAATTTTTAAAAGTTCAGACCTTGGAGTCGACACCTATAAGTCAGGAGTCGACACATGGGCGTATCAGAACAGTTCTCAAAATTTGGCATGGTCGGGAGTCGACACATGGATGTCTGGAGCGACTCCAATCTGAGAAATAGAAGTGTGCTTTTCTGCGTCAGTTCTGGAGCCGACACTTGAGTTTTGGGAGCCGACACCTAGAATGAGTGGAGCCGACTCTAACCTGAGAACAAGAGCGTATTTTGGGCCATATTTAGTCGACACCTTTTGTTTCAAAGCCGACACCTAGATGCGGGGAGCGACACATAACTTTTCGGGAGCCGACCCCTCAACGAAATCTTTTATTACTATTTTTGGATACACGAAGTGGAGCCGACACATAAAAAGTTGGAGCCGACTCCAACCTGACAGGAACGGATTTTCAAAGTGTCAGAACGGCCTCCAACGGTAACTTTTCTCACTAATCTCTAACGGCTATTTTTCTTATATGTAGGAGCAATCCAAGGACAGATATAACGGCTAGTTTTTGACCTAATCTCGGATTAAAAAAAAAAGAAAATCTATAAAAAGGGGAGAAGACCGTTTAAACAAGAACGAAGAAAAAGAAAAAAGGGAGAAAGATTAAAAAATCGAGATATTCAAGAGAGCCATTTTAAAAAGAGAAATCTCTGTGAAGCTCGCCCATCTTCTAAAGAAAGATTCAAAAGAAATCCAAGGTATACAAAGTTCAATTTCGGAGGATTTCAAAGAAGGAAAAGAAGAATCCAAAACCTATTTTTTCATCTTCTCAACAACAATTTCTGGGTGAAATCTGAGCTGGAGCTTGATTCAACCTTTCAAAGGAGAAGAGGAAAAGAAGAAAAGAAGCCAAGCCTACATTCAAATCGCTTCAAACAGGCTTTTCTATTCCTTGTCTATTTTTATTGCATATTCGCTCATCTGAGGAGCTGTTTGTCATTGTAAACATTAATTGATTTCATTTGTTTGCTAATTCAATTAGGGGGATTGAATTAGTGGAGGTGGTATACCTCGGATCAAGCTAGATATAGCTTTAGGTTGGGTTTTGTGCTGGTAAGCCCGAAAAATCGGCTGGGTTCATTATGATCCGGGTAAAACAATAAGTTTGAGTTGTGAGCTTATAAAACAACTCGACTGTAATCAAGAGGATTATAGTGTGGACCCAAGTGGAGCTTGGGAGTGGACGTAGGTGTTGGTTACACCGAACCACTATAAAATCTTTGTGTTTGTAGTGTTTTGATCTCTCTCTCTCTCTTCTTTAATTGCCTGTGCTTAGCTTCGATTAACTCCATTTGCTTGCATACTTTGATATCAATCGATTTAATTTCAAAAAGGTTAAAATTTTTAGAACCCAATTCACCCTCCCCCTCTTGGGTTGCCATCTGGGCCAACACATGCCAATCTGATGACGCCCGATCACCGATCTTGAATGTCGAGAGAAGAGAGCCACTTAATCCACCATCCTGCACCTGATCGAGTGGCCTGCAAAAAGTCCCAGGACCGAAAGGGTGCTCCGGTGGGGACTCTCCGATGCTCAAGTCAGTAACCTGGGTCACAGCTGAGGGAGAGCTCAGACGAGCTCTGGGAGAAAAATGAGATCTCAGAAAGAGAGGAATCCCCTTCTGGGTATTAGGGTAGCGAGTGTATGAGTTTGCGTACCTTATTTCTGAGTGGATTTACCCTTTTTAGGGGGTTGACACCTGCACAACCACATGGAGTTCCGTAAGGAAGGAATGTCCGCGAGGTTTATGGGGTTGCATGAATTTGGGCTGGTAGGTGGGTTCTGTCCCATTGGAGAGAAAAAATAGTGGTTGGTGGTCTACGTTCCATCAGTCAGGGCTAACAGGTAGTTAGGTCTTGTCCCATCAGCAGCGTGGCCAGTGGGTAGTTGGGCCTAGGGATGCCAGGCGGTGCGCGTCAGAAGGATGGCGGTGTGAACCACCAGGACCGTTCTGGGATCGACTTGGGGCAGCCTTGACCTTTATGAGGGTGCCAAGGCCGAGCATAACTGGCTCGGCTGACCTGCACATGCTGGGGCGGGGCCGACCAGGGAAGGTCGGTGCTGACTCGGTCGACTTGGAGATGCCAGGGCCGAGCGGGGCCGACTAGGGAAGGTCGGGGCCGACTTAGAGATGCCGGGGCCGAGCAGGGCCGACCAGGGAAGGTCGGGGCCGACTCGGCTGACTTGGAGATGCCAGGGCCGAGCGGGGCCGACCAGGGAAGGTCGGGGCCGACTTGGCCGACTTGGAGATGCCGGGGCCGAGCGGGCCAATCAGGGAAGGCGGAGCCGACTCGGCCAACTTGGAGATGCCGGGGCCGAGCGGGGCCAATCAGGGAAGGTCGGGGCCGACTCGGCCGACTTGGAGATACCGGGGCCGAGCAGGGCCAACTTGGGAAGGTCGGGGCCGACTCGGCCGACTTGGTGATGCCGGGGCCGAGCGGGGCCAACCAGGGAAGGTTGGGGCCGACTCGGCCGACTTGGAGATGCTAGGGTCGAGCGGGGCCGACCAGGGAAGGTCGGGGCCGACTCGGCCGACTTGGAGATGCCGAGGCCGAGCGGGGCCGACCAGGAAGGTCGGGGCCATCTTGGCCGACTTGGAGATGCCGGGGCCGAGCGGGCCGACCAGGAAGGGTCGGTGCCGACTCGGCCGAATTGGAGATGCCGTGGCGGGGCTGCCTTAGAATTTTGATTTTTTCATAATTGCCCTCATGGCTACGTCAGCCACATCAATGAGTATAATCTTAAACTAAGCCATTTGATATAAATTTCACATGTCATACATATAGTTTTGGCTTTTATCAAGTTCATTAAAGTTAGGGTTTTTTAGTATTGCACCAATATTTTGGTTTTATGAGTACTCTTAAGATAACTCAATCTCATAAATTGCGGCTCTATAACCATACTCATATAGGTGAGTTCTTTAAGGATTTTACATAATGAAAGAACACTTAGCATAATTAGTTACAAACCCATTAAGAGTTATTACTATTTCCCTCATATTGATTTTGCTGACTACAAAACAATTAAGTGTAGTACTAATGGCTTTGTTGTAGAGACATATATCATCAAGAAGAAGGTGCTAATATGAATCAAGGTTAATACTGTACATTTTAACAAGTCCAAAAGAAGGTAAAATAAAGGTAAAATGAATTAAACAAGGCCAATATGTTTATATTTTCTAAAGTCAACAACTATTTTTAAAGGGCCAATATTTTTGTGTTTCAAAAGAATATTGTTTTCAAAATATCAGGACATATTTGGATTATAATCTTATGTCAAATTGGCTTTAAAATGACCCTATTTCTTCCAATGGTTAGCCAATGTCAAGGATATTGCCATAAAACATTTTTATAGAGGCTTCATTGGAAGTAGTCAGCATATGAGCCGACTACTTGTAGCTTCATGCTATTTTCATCCCAAAATAGCTGGCGTATGAGCCGGCTACTGGAGAAAGTAACTGGCTTATATGCTGACTACTTAGTGGAAGACTCCTTTGGCATTAAAATATTTCCAAAGCAATGTCATCTTGTTTGTGTTACAAAAGGCATTTTCCATATAGTGGCATATGAACCGACTACTTGGAAAGTAGCCGGCTATTGTGAGGAGAATCAATGTTTTTTGGAACAAAGTGGCTTGTGTCTCAGCTTTTCTTCATAGAGCATTTCTTCAAACAAGCCGGCATAGTAGCCGGCTATTTGGAAACAAGCTAGCTACTATGCTAGCTACTAAGCATCATACAAAGAGCATTTGAAAATAAGCTGGCATAGTAGCCAGCTATAGCAAGGAAACTAGCATAGTAATGGCTAGTTTCTGACTTTCTATTGCTTCATATTTTTCTCCAACCACCTCCAATGGCTACAAATAGCTAGAAGATTTGAAATGGCTATAAATGCATCTTCAAATGGTGGTTTTTAAAAAGAAGCTATTGTAAGAAAAAGTGAAAAAAAAGAGAGAGAAGAGTCATTGAAAATCATTTGTAAGCAGTTATTGCAAGAGTTATTGCTGTTGTTATTGAAAATCCTTGAAGAGTAACCAAGTGCTCAAGTGCAATGAAAGAAGTCAATTCATTCATTTAGTGCTGTGCAAAAAGAGGAGCTCAAATCTTATTGAAGGCTTCGTTTAAAGCTTCAACAACCTCAATAATGCTTCATTCAATTCTCAAAGCTCTATCTTTAAGAAGGGAAGCCAGAATATCCAAATCTGTAAAGTGTTCCCTAATTGCTTTATTTGCTCACTCTAGGAGCTATTTGTATTAACTTATATTGTTTGTGATTCTCTTAAGTTTTATAGTGCTTGAAACTTGTAAGGGCTGGTGTATACCCTTAATTGATTTGTTGTAAGGCTTTCTTGTGCTTGTAAAATAAAATTCTAGGTAGAGAGGCTAGGATTGTAATCATTGGTACAACAATTGAGAGTAAAAATTCTTAAGAAGTTCTTGAGGAGCAGTGAATGTAGGTGCTGATCATTTGGCACCAAACCACCATAAATTATTGATGTTTGTCTGATTGATTTCTATGATGCTTGAATATCTCTCTCTTCACCTCACTACACTTTTAAATCAATAAACATTATTTTTTATTTGTTGCACATATCTGCCAAAGTTCTTTAAATTTTTAAAAGAACCCAATTTACCCTCCCTTTTGGGTTGCTACATTTGGGCAATGAGTGGTATCAGAGCTTGGTGCTCTAGATTTTATTTGTTTTAACAAACAAAGAGCCAAAGATCAATGTTAGCTCATATGGGATCAATGTTGACTAAGGGGCAGTCAACCAATAGACCTCCTCTATTTAATAGCACAAACTACACATATTGAAAAACATGAATGAAAATTTCTATTCAATCACTAGACTATAATTTATGGAGCATTATAGTCAATGGTCCTCACACACCCACCCTTAGAACAAATGGTATTGATGTTCCCAAATCGAAAATGAAATAGGATGAACATGAAAAAAGATGGCACAGCTGATGCTAAGGCTATGAATGTATTGTATTGTTCTTTGGATGCCAATAAATTCAATCATATTTTTACATGCATATTAGCCAAAGAAATTTGGGATAGACTTGAAGTTACTCATGAAGGTACCAATCAAGTCAAGGAATTCAAAATTAATATGCTTGTACATAGATATGAACATTTCAAGATTGATCAAAATGAGTATTACTGATATATTTACTAGATTTACTGATATTGTAAATGGGATAAAGAGTCTTGGTAAATCTTATACTAACAGTGAACTTGTAAGAAAAATTCTTAGATCTTTGCCTAGATTTTGGAAGGCCAAAGCCACAGTCATTCAAGAAGCTAAAGATCTCAACATTCTTCCACTAGAAGAGCTAATTGGTTCCCTTGTGACCCATGAGCTTCAATTGAAACGATATAATGAAGAAGACGAGTCCAAGAAGAAGAGGACAATGGCACTAAAGAGTGCCACTCAATATATGAGAGTGAGGAGATCTCTAGTGAGAGTGAAGGGGATGATGAGATGGCACTCATCATATGAAAATTCAAGAGGATCATGAGAAAGAAAATATTTGAAGGAAGAAAAAGGAAAATGGTTACTAGTAAAGAAAAAGAAAAGACCAGCCTCTAATTTATTATGAATGTAAAAAGTTGAGGCATTTCAGATCCGAATGTTTCCAACTGAAGAAGGGTCACAAAAAGACCAAGAAGAAGGCTATGTTAGCAACCTGGAGCAACAGTGATAAAACAAGCTCCGAAGAAGAAGAAAAGAATGAAGTTGCAAATCTTTATTTCATGGCGGATGATGAAAAGGTAAGTTCTAGCATTCTAGATGATTTTACATTTGATGAATTTCATGGTGCTTTTTGTGAATTGCTTGATGATTTTACAAATCTTAGTTCAAAGAATAAAGATTTGAAAAACCAAATCAAAAACCTAACTCTAGAAAAGGAAAACGTTTGAAAAGAAAATGATTCTTTACTATAAGAGAACATAAATTTGAAAAATGAAATTAAAAAACTCAAACACTTAGTAGATAAGTTTACTTTAAGCTCTACCAAACTTAATATGATTATTGAAAGTCAAAGAGTAGTTTTTGATAAAGTAGGCTTAGGATATAATCCTTTAAAGAAACAAAAGCTCTTGAAAATATTTTGTTCCTCAAAATAATTTTTCAAAAATTACATGCTTTAAATGTGGAATGAAAGGTCATCAAGTTTATGCATGCCATAGATACTCTTATGTCAAGAACATATCGGTTCCTAAAGGAACCATCAGTACTAACCCTAAAGGACTCAAGATGGCTTGGGTACCTAAAAGCAAGAGTTAAATTTGTGTATGCAAGTATGTCTTGCGATCCAGACAACTAAAAGAAAATGGTATTTAGACAGCGGGTGCTCAAGACATATGACGAGTGATGAATCTCAATTCATCACTTTAGAAGCAAAAGATGGAGGGATGATCATCTTTGGAGACAATGGCTAAGGAAAAATTATTGGCATTGGTAAATTGGTATCACTCCCTCTACCTTCATTGATAATATACTTTTGTTGATGGTATTAAACATAATTTATTGAGTATTAGTAAATTAGGTGATAAAGGTTTTAAAGTCATTTTTGAATCATCTCTTCGTGTTGACCCAATTATTGATTTTGATGATTAACAAAAGACATGAGTATATTCACTATGTTTCTGACAGATTTAATAAGTATTTCAGGGGTTAAAAATGTTTAATCAATCAAAAGGAATAAAGGAATAAGTTTTGAATCAAATTTTAAAGGAATTTTTTCAAAGTTCAGAACTTGGAGTCGACACCCAAATAGTCAGGAGCCGACCCCAAGGCGTATCAGAAGATTTCTAGATTTTTGGCACGGTCCAGAGTCGACACCCAGAGTTTCGGAGCCGACTCCAACCTGAGATATAGAGAAGTGCATTCTATTTCAGTTTCCAGAGCCGATATCTAGAATTCGGGAGCCGACACCTGAGTTTCTGGAGCTGACTCTAACATGAGAATAGAGAGCGTGTTTTTATGGACATTTGTAGAGCCGACACTCTTGGATTCCGGAGCCGACTCCCGAAAGCGACGAGCCGACACTTAACTTTCTCGGAGCCGACTCCTCAACAAACATTTTCTTTGCTATTTTTGGATACCCGATCTAGAGCCGACAGCTGAAAAGTTGGAGCCGACTCCAACCTGTCAGGAGCGGATTTTCAATTGTCATAACAGACTCCAACAGTAATATTTTTTTACCTAATCTCTAACGGTTATTTTTCTTTGTGTATAGAAGTATCCAAGCATCTCACAACGACTATATTTTTCACCTAAACCTTGGATTGAAGTATATGAAAGGATGAATATCCGTCCGTTTGAAAATGGGGAGTAGAAAAAGAGAGAACAGAACAAGAAAAAAGAGAGAAAATATTCAGAAAATACTGAGAAAGAAAGAGAGAAATCAAAAGAAAATACTCTGAGCTTAAGTCCATAAATCCAAAGTTCAAAGAGAAATCCACAAGCTTCTCAAATCAAATCAAGGAGATTTCCAACTTTTGAAGAGAGAAAGCAAAAGCCCCAAATCCTCAACTTCTCTACTGCATGAAGAAATTGAGCTGAGGCTGATTCAATCTTTCAAAGGAGAAGAGGAAAAGAAGAAAAGAAGAATAGCATACATTCAAAGAGCTTCAATCAGGCTTTTCTTACCCTATTTATTTTATTGAGTATCTGCTCACTTAAAGAGCTGTTTAAGTGTTGTATTAAAATCTTTATTGTTTTCAAACTGTTGTTTGCTAATTCAATCAGGGGATTGAATTAGTGAGGTAGTATACCTCGGGACAAGCTAAGGATAGCTTGTGTTTGGGTTTTGTGCTGGTGAGCCCGCTAAAACCAGCTGGATTCATTGTGATCCCAGTGGAAAACAACAAGTTTTGAGTTGTGAGCTTGTAAAACAACTCGGCTGTAATCAAGTGGATTATAGTGTGGGCCCAAGTGCTACTTGGGAGTGGACGTAGGTGTTGGATACACCAAACCACTATAAAATTATTGTGTTTGCCGTGCTTTATCTCTTTGTCTCTTCCAATCTCATTATATGTGCCTAGCATTTATCTTGCACTCAATTTCTTTTATTTCAAAGCAAATAATTTTAACAAAGCTAAACTTTTAAGAACCCAATTCATACCCCCCCTTGGGTTGCCATCTAGGCCAACAATTGGTATCAGAGCTTGTTCTCATTGTTTATTTGATCAAACGATCAAGAGCTAAAGATCCAAATGGCAGCTCAAGCTGGATCTTCATTTGCTGAAGGTCATTCTATAAATAGACCTCATTTATTTAATGGTTCAAACTACTCTTATTGGAAAGCTAGAATGAGAATTTTTATTCAAGCTTTAGATTATGAACATGGAGTGTAATCACTAATGAACCTAGCACACCCACACACATAGTAGATGGTTCAATAGTTCCTAAACCTGAAAGGGATTGGAATGAGAACGATAGGAAAATGGCTCAGCTCAATGCTAGGCCATGAACATTTTATATTGTGCATTAGATGCTAATAAGTTTAATAGAATTTCTACATGTATTTCCGCAAAAGAAATTTGGGACAGATTAGAAGTTACCCATGAGGGTACTAATCAAGTCAAAGAATCAAAGATTAATATTCTTGTTCATAAATATGAATTGTTTAGCATGGAACAAACTGAATCTATAACCTACATGTATACAAGATTTACTGATATTGTGAATGGTTTAAAGAGTCTTGGCAAGACCTATACTAATTCTGAGTTGGTTCGTAAAATCCTTAGGTCTCTTCCAAGGACATGGGAAGCAAAGGTAACTGCAATCCAAGAAGCCAAGGACCTCAATACCTTACCTTTGGAGGAGCTACTTGGATCACTAATGACTCATGAGTTGACCATGAAATAGCATATAGAGGAAGACATCAAGAAGAAGAAAACAATTGCCCTCAAAGCTGCATAAATTGAAAAAAGCTGCAGTGATGAAGAAGATGGTGATGATGAGGAGACTGCACTCCTTGCTAAGAAATTTAAAAGATTTATGCGAAGAAAGAGACCCTTCCAAGGAAAAAATTTGGAACAAGGATGAAAGATGAAAAAGAAAAAGAAAAGGACAAGGATAAAGAGAAAGACCCCCTCATATGCTATGAATGTAAGAAACCGGGGCACTTTAGATATGAATGTCCTCAATTAAAAAAGGGGTACAAGAAAAAAAAAGGCATATGTTGCAACATGAAGCGATAATGAGGAATCCTCTTCTGAGGAAGAACAGAAAGAGGTTGCAAACATTTGTTTTATGGAAAATGACGATGAGGTAAGTACCAAAACTCATGACTTTACCTTTGATGAATTGTTTGATGCATTTAACGAACTAGTTAGTGATTTTAAAGTTTTGAAAAAGAAAAGCAAATCCTTGAAAAATGATAATTTAAATCTTGTCAAAGAAAAAGATAAACTAACCCATGAAATTGAAGAATTGAAATCTGAAAATAAGAATTTGCTAAAAGAAAAAGAATCAATTTCAAATGAAAATGTTAGTTTAAAGAAAGAAGTTGATAAATATAAAATATAGTTGATAAATTTACATATAACTCTGAAAAACTTAATTTGCTATTGAGTAATCAAAGAGCTGTATTTGATAAGGCTAGATTAGGTTATAGGCCTAACAAGAAACAAAAGTATGTTAAAAATTTCTTTAGAAAGAAACATAAGAAAAATGATGTTTCATGTTATTGCTGTAACAAGAAAGGACACAAAGCATATGAATGCAATTTTAGAAAAATTAATAAGAATTTAAATATTTAATCTTTGTTGCTACTAACCATGAAGGACCCAAGAAAGCTTGGGTACCTAAACAAAAAGTTTGATTACTTTGCAGAAGTATCTTGCGGCCAAAAGATCAAAATGAAAGTGGTATCTTGATAGCGGCTGCTCAACACATGACGGGTGACAAGAATCAATTCATCACCCTTGAGGATAAAAGAGGAGTAGTAACCTTCGGAGATAACGACAAAGGCCAGATTATGGGCTTTGGTAAAATTCAGATAACTCCCTCCATTTTTATTGAAAATGTTCTTTATGTAGATGGTTTAAAGCATAATTTAATTAGTATTAGCCAATTGTGTGATAAAGGTTTCAAAGTCTCATTTGAAGCTTCTATCTGCACTTTTTTTAATCCTATTGACAATAGCATTATATTTACTGGAAGTAGAAATGGTAATGTATATTTAATTGATTTAGACAATCTGTCTACTAGTAGTCATTGCTTAGTTTCTGATAATGCTAATGTAAATGAGATTGGATGGTTGTGGCATCGTAGATTAGGTCATGCAAGCACACACATAATTTTAAAATTAATTAGAATGGATTTAGTTAAATGACTTCCAAAGTTAGATTTTGAAATAATAGAATTGTGATGCATGTCAATTTGAAAATAAACTAGAAACTCTTTCAAATCTAAGAATGTTGTTTCCACTTCTAGGCCACTAGAGCTACTTCACATTGACCTTTTTGGACCAACTAGAACCACTAGTCTAGGAGGAAAGAAATATCGTCTTGTGATAGTAGATGATTATTCTAGATTCACTTGGGTATTATTTTTGGCTCATAAGGATGAGACTTTCTCAATATTTCTGAAATTCAAGAAAGTTACTAATGAGAAAAACACCACCATAGTGTCTCTTAAAAGTGATCATGGCATAGAATTTGAAAATCACTTATTTGAAAATTTCTGCATTGAACATGTCATTCATCATAATTTTTTGCACCTAGAACACCACAACAAAATGGAGTTATAGAAAGAAAGAATAGAATATTAGAAGACATGGCCCGTACCATGCTATATGAAAGCAATCTACCAAAATACTTTTGGGCGGAAGCTATAAATACAGCATGTTACATCCTTAATAGAGCTTTAATTAGGCCAATTCTTAAGAAAACTCCTTATGAATTATGGAATAATAGGAAAACCTAACATTAGTTATTTTCATGCATTTGGTAGTAAATGTTTCATTCATAATAATGCTAAAGACAACTTAGGAAAATTTGATGCAAAATCTGATGAAGGAATATTCTTAGGATATTCAACAACTAGTAAAGCCTTTAGAGTATTTAAAAAAAGAAACTTAATAGTAGAAGAATCTATTCATGTAGTTTTTGATGAATCCTTAGCATCAAGTTCAGAAAAGATTGATGACGAGGAAGATACAAATTTGCTAAAAAGAGATATTAAAAAATTAAATATAGATGTATCTTCAGATCATGAACAGAAGCTAAAGATGATGATTCCACTAGGGTTGATGTTATTGATACTACTTGCAATGATGTAGATCTGCCTAGATTGTAGATATGCTTATGGTCATCTAAGGAATTGATTATAGGTGATCCATCTTAAGGTGTAAGAACTAGATCATCTATGAGAAATATCAATAATCATCTTGCATTTGTATTTTAAATTGAACCAAAAACTATAGAAGAAGCTTAAAAAGATAGTAATTGGATGCTAGCTATGCAGGAGGAATTAAATCAATTTACTAGAAATAATGTATGGTCCTTAGTTGATAGACCTAAAGGTCATTCATTATAGGATCTAAATGGGTATTTAAAAAAAAATAGATGAAAATGGCATAGTAATTAGAAATAAAGCTAGATTAGTTGCAAAAGGATATAATCAAGAAGAAGGAATTGATTTTGATGAAACCTTTGCACCTGTAGCTAGAATAGAAGCAATTAGATTATTACTTGCATTTGCATGCCATATGAATATCAATTTATTTTAAATGGATGTTAAAAGTGCATTTTTAAATGGTTTTATAAATGAAGAAGTTTTGTAGAACAACCACCTGGTTTTGAAGATCATAAATTTTCAAACCATGTTTTTAAATTACACAAAGCACTATATGGTTTAAAACAAGCACCTAGAGTTTGGTATGATAGATTAAGTAAATTTCTAATTGAAATAATTTTACTAGAGGAAATGTAGATAAAACTCTATTTTTGAAAAGAAAACATAAAGATTTATTAGTAGTACAAATCTATGTAGATGATATTGTATTTGGTGCTACTAACGATCTTTATGTCAAGAGTTTGCTAAGCTAATGCAGGGTGAATTCGAAATGAGCATGATGGGAGAACTCAACTTCTTCCTAGGACTTCAAATCAGGCAAAGCAAAGAGGGGATTTTCATCAACCAAACAAAGTACACAAAGAAAATTCTCAAGAAGTTTGGAATGGAATCAATCAAATTCCTTGGAACACCAATGAGTCCTTCATGCAAGTTAGACAAAAATGAAGATGGTAAGAAAGTTGATCAAAAGCATTATAGAGGTATGATCGGATCTCTACTTTACTTAACTGCAAGTAGACCTGATATCATGTTTGTGTTTGTCTATGTGCTAGATTTTAATCAGAACCTAAAGAATCTCACTTAATTGCTATAAAAAGAATACTAAGATATCTAAGTGGAACTAAAAATGTAGGATTATGGTATTCTAGAGACTCAACACAGAATTTAATTGCTTATTCTGATTCTGATTATGCTGGATGTAAACTAGATAGAAAGAGTACAAGTGGTGCATGTCAATTTTTAGGAAGTAACTTAATCTCTTGGTTTAGCAAAAAGCAAAATTCGGTTGCATTATCTACTGCTGAAGCAGAATATGTTGCAGCTGGAAGTTGCTGTGCTCAAATCCTTTGGATTAAGCGACAACTTGAAGATTATGGCATAACACTTGATAAAACTCCTATTAAATGTGATAATACAAGTGCAATAAACTTAACTAAAAATCCAATCAACATTCAAGAACTAAACATATTGAAATTAGATATCACTTTCATTAGAGAACATGTAGCTAATGTGAAATTTGTCTTGATTATATTTGTACTGAAGAACAACTAGCGGATATATTTATAAAACCTTTGAGTGAAGAAAGATTTTGTTATCTTAGAGGAGAGTTAGGGATTTGTGACCCTTTGGAATGATTTTGAAACCCCTTAAGATGATTATCTAGAATTCAATTAATTTCTTGAAGATCCTTTCACGATTTTTAAGGACAATTTATCTAGACATGTGAACAATTGATTATCCACATTCCAGAGATTTTATCGTTAATTTATCTAAAATTTATTGATTTTATTTTGACAAGTTTCGGATGTTTGAAAACTCTCTTCTTTTTTTTTAAACTGTCAGTGGAGTCGACAAATTTCCTTGATTTACCTACTTATCCAGCCCTAGTCAAGGAGTTTTTATTTCAATCTGTCTAGAGGAGATGGAGGAATTGTTAGTTCAGTAAGAGGGAAAAGGATTCATATAACTTCAGAAATTTTAGGAAACCTTTTAGGGATTCCTATTACTGGGCTTGCTGGAAGCATTCACAGTGAAAGGTCAAATGCTTTATCAAGGATGCTAGGTAGGAAAATAACTAAATTTGAAGAAATTAGGGCAAACCAGTTGCCTCTTGAGTTAAGATTGCTTCACAATATATGTGGAAGGATTTTATTTCCCAAGACAGGCAGTTTTGAGTATGTCTCAGAGCGAGACATTGTAATTATGGACAGTGTTTTGACTGGTTAGTGAATTAATCTGGATGCTATGATGATTTGGTATATGGCAGAGGCATGGAATAAGAAAAGATCCTTTTACCTATGGCATGATATTAACTTTAGTATTCCAAAGCCAGGGTGTTGTCATTTCAGAGAATGAACCTTTGAAGAACCTTAGACACACCGATTATTACAGCCTGGCTACTATGCATAGAATGGGATTTGTGAAAGTGGATGGTAGATGGGAAAGAAAGAGTAATATGGATGAGAGCAACTGACATTGGAGCCACTACACCTTCTGAGGCAGGTCCTTCAGTGAGGCATCCTTCACCAGAACCTAGCAGATCATCACCACCACCAGCACCTACTTCCATCCCTGCATCAGTACCAGTGTCTGTTCCTTCTATTGGTTTTTCTGATGTTCAGCTGGAGCAACTTAAAGAATTATTTAGTACTCACAAGGAAGATGAAAACTGAAATTGAGCAATAGCCTGATGAATTTAAGAGAAATGTTTTATTCCTTGGATGAAAGAGTAAACAAAATTGAGTCCACCCTTGTAGCCTCTGCAGAATCTTTGAAGAATGATCTCAAGAATATTTTTAAAGAACTTAAAGAGATTGGAGGTGATTCCGAGACTATTCCAAATGCAATGTCGAGTTATAAGAGAAGATCGTTGTTGCATCTGGATTCTTTGATAGGAGACTAAATGAATTCATTGCTACTCAAAGAGAAGGATGGGCAAGATTCTAGAAGAACTCAAAAGGAGATTTGGGATTTGATGTTTATTTGCTTAGTTTGATGTTTGATGTTTTTACTAAAATTTTGATGTAATGAAAGTTTTTTTTTATAATGCTTGACTTTGTGAAGTATGTAATGAACTTTTTGATACTTATGAATATCATTTGATCTTTGAAGCATCTCCTAATTTTGTCATTTAATTTAAAATTTATTAACCTTTTTGTTGATTACAAAAAGGGGGAGAAAATGTAATTGATAGTCGTATATCCATTGAAAGTTATAATGTGAAAGTTATAATGTTTTTATAATGGAAAAGAAAATTGTATATGCATTAAAAGGAATAAGCTTAATTGACTTAATTTGATATGAACGTTTAATTGGTATCAAACATTAAACTCATATGAGATG
>UESW01002295.1:181529-247040 GCA_900491605.1 Calamus simplicifolius
CCAGGAGGATTTGAGATTCAGGTGGAGGACTGACAGAGGGGGGTAGAAGCCAGGGACTTCAGCAGGAGCAGCTGAACAGGGGACTGATACTGGGATCGCACAACAAAGGCCCAGGAGGAACGTGCGACCACCAGTTCGATACGGCTTCGAGGATTCGTTGTCATATGCCTGGTGAGCAATGGAGACCCTTTCACCTATGAAGAGGCTATGGAGTCAGGATAGAGATAGGTGGATCCATGCTATGGTAGAGGAAATGCAGTCTCTTCACAGAAATAATACGTGGCAGGTGGTCCAGCTGCCACAAGGAAAGAAACCCATTGGTTGTAAATGGGTTTATCAGCGCAAGGAAGGAGCTTCAGAACAATAGGGTATCAGGTATAAGGCAAGACTAGTGGCCAAAGGATACTCTCAGAAAGAAGGCATCGATTATGGTGAGATATTTTCTCCAGTTGTCAGGCACACTTCCATCAGACTATTATTGAGTATTGTAGCAGCTCAGGACTTGGAGCGGGAGCAGATGGATGTGAAGACAGCATTCCTCCATGGTCATTTGGAGGAGAGCATCTACATGAGCAGCCACCAGGGTTTAGAGAACCAAGATCAGATGGGAAAGTCTGTTTGCTGAAGAAATCTCTGTATGGGCTGAAGCAGTCGCCGAGGCAGTGGTACAAGAGATTTGACACTTATGTTAGGAGCATTGGACTTTCCAGGTGTGAGTATGATTCTTGTGTATTAAATCTCTGGATGATGGGTCTAGGATGTACTTACTCTTGTATGTAGATGACATGCTGATAGCATGCAAGAGTGAGAAGGCTGTACAGGAACTGAAGATAGCTTTGTCTCGAAAGTTTGAGATGAAGGATCTGGGGCCAGCCAGGAAGATCCTAGGGATGGAAATCATCAGAGATAGATCCAAAGGTGTGCTGCATCTGAGTCAGGGTGGCTACATTAAAAAGATTCTGGAGCGATATGGGATGAAGATGCCAAACCGACAGCACTACCTTTGGCAGCACATTTTTCCTTATCGAAGACCATGTCACCACAGACTGAGGTGGAGGCTCAGGAGATGGAGAAGGTACCATATGCTTCTGGTGTTGGGAGCCTTATGTATGCCATGGTATGTTGTAGGCCAGACATAGCCCATGCAGTGAGCCAGGTGAGCAGGTTCATGGCGCAGCCTGGTAGGGAGCACTGGTGAGCACTGAAGGGAATCTTCAGGTACTTGATAGGTACAGTTGGGGTTGGTATTTGCTATGGACAGCAAGAAGATGCTGAGAGATCCAACTTATCCAAGGAGGCTCGTGGGCAGTTATATGGGTATGTGGATGCAGACTTTGGTGGAGATGTGGATAGGAGATCCACAACAGGCTTTGTGTTCAGCCTGTTTGGTGGTCCAGTATCGTGGAGATCATGTCTGCAGCCCATCACAGCCTTATCTACCACGGAGGCAGAATACATAGGTATCATAGAGGCAGCAAGGAACTCTTTGGCTGAAGGGCTTGATGCTGGAGATGGGACTTGATCAGAAGGTTGTCCAGGTGCATAGTGACAGCCAGAGTGCTCTGATGCTTGCGCAGAATGCAGTCTATCATGCCAGGACGAGCACATTGACCTCAGATACCACAGGATCAGAGAGCTGGTGGAAGATGGTGAGGTGGAGCTGGTGAAGGTATACACCAAAGAAAATCCAGCAGATGCACTGACTAAGGTTCTTCCACGGGACAGTTTTCAAAAGTGTATTTCGTTGTTAAAGCTGATGGACACAGTGGACGTGCTGAGGCCTTGAAAGCACCAAGGTGGAGATTGTTGGGCCTGGTGTGGTGCTATCAAGGCCCAGGTGGGCTAACTTGTATTGGGCTGGGTTTGAGTCCAAGGGTTGAGATTAAATCAAGTCATGGGTGTACACGAGCTTGAGGATTAGTTAATCTCATTGGTTTAGTCCATGGGAGTTTTTGTTGAGTCTGGGCCTGGCCCACTTCGTGGATGTATTTAAACTCTAGTCTCTAGGGTTTGGATGGGAATAGAGAACAGATTCTTTTCTTCCAAAAATTCCCTTCTCTCATCATAGGGCGGCAGCCCTTTCTCCTCCCCATCTTCCTCCTTTGGTTCAAGAAGTAAACCTAACAGGATTAGGAATCCTTAGTTCTAGTTCTTGTTGAACGGGGAATCCATTGCTATTCATCAAGGTCTAAACCTAACAAGATTAGGAATCCTTAGTTCTAGTTCTTGTTCAACAGGGAATCCCATTGCTATTAATCACAGCTCTAACCCTAACAAAGCATACATTCAAAGAGCTTCAATCAGGCTTTTCTTACCCTATTTATTTTATTGAATCTGCTCACTTAAGGAGCTGTTTAAGTGTTGTATTAAAATCTTTATTGTTTTCAAACTGTTGTTTGCTAATTAATCAGGGGATTGAATAGTGAAGGTAGTATACCTCGGACAAGCTAAGGATAGCTTGTGTTTTGGTTTTATGCTGGTGAGCCCGGTAAAACCAGCTGGGTTTTTATGATCCCAGGGAAAAACAACAAGTTTTGAATTGTGAGCTTATAAAATAACTCGGCTATAATCAAGTGGATTATAGGTGGGCCCAAGTGCTACTTGGGAGTGGACGTAGGTTTGGATACACCAAACCACTATAAAATCATTGTGTTTGCCGTGCTTTATCTCTTTGTCTCTTCCTTCTCATTATCTGTGCCTAGCATTTATCTTGCACTCAATCTCTTTTATTTCAAAGCACATAATTTTAACAAAGCTAAACTTTTAAGAACCCAATTCACGCCCCCTCTTGGGTTGCCATCTGGGCCAACACTTCGCATGGTTACCAATCCTACTGATAATTGTATAAATTTGTTGGTCATAGGCATGACAATGTTTACATTATTGATTTGAAAGATTTAAATGACCAAAATATGGAATGTCTAGTTGCCATGAATACTAAAATTGATGAAACTAGTTGGTTATGACATAATAGGCTAGCTCATGTCAGCATGGATTTGCTTTCAAAATTGATTAAAAAGGATTTAATCAAAGGTTTGCCAAAACTAAATTTTGAAAATGATAAGATTTGCGATGCATGTCAGTTTGAAAAACGAACTAGGTCTCTTTCAAATCTAAAAATATGGTTTCAACTTTTAGACCTTTGAAACTTTTACATATGGATTTGTTTAGACTGACTAAAACCACAAGTCTAGGCAATAAATGCTATGATTTTATGATTATTGATGATTTCTCATGATTTATTTAGGTTTTGTTTTTAGCTAATAAAGATGAAGCTTTTTATGCTTTTCAAAAACTCTTTAGAAAAATAACAAATGAAAAGAATTTTTTTGGTTTTATCCATTCGTAGTAATATGGTAAAGAATTTGAAAATCAGTATTTTGAGAATTTTTGCAATGAAAATGATATTGAATATAATTTTTCTGCACCTAGAATACTCTAACAAAATGGGATAGTTGAGAGAAAGAATAGAACTCTTAAAGAAATGGCTCGAATCATGCTATGTGAAATCGATCTCTCCAAATATTTTTGGACTGAAGCTA
This sequence comes from Calamus simplicifolius, assembly GCA_900491605.1. Taxonomy (NCBI): domain Eukaryota; kingdom Viridiplantae; phylum Streptophyta; class Magnoliopsida; order Arecales; family Arecaceae; genus Calamus; species Calamus simplicifolius. The sequence goes on from UESW01002295.1 coordinate 185,072, forward strand.
TTAATATACATATTATATATTTAAATCGTGCTTTGATTAGACCTATTTAAAAAAGACTCCTTATGAACGTTGGAAAGGAAGAAAACCCAACATTGGATATTTTCATATTTTTGGTTGCCGATGTTTTATTCTAAATAATGATAAATATTTTGATAAATTTGATGCCAAATCTGATGAAGAATTTTTTTTTAGTTATTCAAATTCTAGTAGAGCATATAGATTTTTAATAAGAAAACCTTGGTGATAGAAGAGTCAATTATGTTATTTGATGAGGCTATTGATCTTCCATCAAGGAGGAGAGAGGTTATTGATAATGTAGGTATACTTGAAGATGAAGTAAAGGAGCTTACTCTAAAGGAAAAAAAGGTGAAGATGATCAAGTCAACCAAGATGATGGTAATGATTCAATTTAGCAAGTTGAACATCAACATAATCATGAATTTAAAAGGAGTGGAGGTATGCACATCATCACCCTAAAGATCATTTTGGTAATCCTTCACATGGAGTAAGAATTAGATTCTCCTATAGAGATGCATGCAATAATTTAGCTTTTGTCTCTTAAATAAACCTAAATGCTATGATTATGCTAAAGATGATATTGATTGGATTAATGCTATGCATTTAAAATTAAATCGATTTGAAAGAAACAATGTGTGAACCTTAATAGACCTAAAGACTACCTTATAATTAGAAAAAAATGGGTGTTTAAAAATAAGCTAGATAAACATGGAAACATTATTAGAAATAAGGCTTGGTTAGTAGTTAAATGTTATAATCAAGAAGAATGTATTGATTTTGATGAAACTTTGCTCTTGTAGCTAGATTAGAAGCCATTAGACTTCTGCTTAAATTTGCACGTTTCATGAATTTAAAATTATTTTAAATGAATGTTAAAAGTGCTTTCTAAATGGTCATATTGTTGATGTGTATATGTAGAGCAACCATCCAGATTTAAAAATTATGATTATCCAAACCATGTTTTTAAACTGAATAGAGCTTTATATGGTTTGAAACAAGTACCTCGGGCTTGGTATGAAATATTAAGTAAGTTCTTGATTAGCAATAACTTTGTTAGAGGTAATGTGATATTATTTTATTTATTAAAAGAGAGAATAATTAAATATTGTTTGTACAAATTTATGTTGATGATATTATATTTGGTACCACTAATGACTCTCTATATCAAGATTTTACAGAACTCATGTAGGGGGTTCGAGATGAGCATGATGGATGAACTTAATTACTTTCTTAGATTTCAAATTAAGCAAATAAAGAGGGATTTTTATAAGCCAAAGAAAGTATATCAAGAAATCTTGAAGAAATTTGGCATGAAGAACTTCAAGAGTATCGGTACCCCTATAAGCTCATCTTGTAGTCATAACTCTAATATTACTGATAAAAGTGTTGATTTAAAATTATATAGAGGCATGATAGAATTTTTACTGTATCTAACTGCAAGCATGCCTGATATCTTATTCAATGCATGCATGTGCGCTAGATGTCAAGCCAATCCTAGGAAATGTCATTTAATTGCTGTAAAAAAAATCCTTAGATACTAAATGGAACTAGAAATCTTGAACTTTGGTATGATAAGCAATCTAGTATTGACTTAATAGAATACACTAATTTAGACTTTACTAGATATAAATTGACAAAAAATCAAATAGTAAAACTTGCCAATTTCTAGGAGTTAACCTTCTAGTATAGCAAGAAACAAACTTCAGTGGCATTGTCTACAGTTGAGGTTTGGTATATTGTAGCTGAACGTTATTGTGCTCAAATCTTATGGATTAAGCAACAATTGAAAGATTATGGCATCAAATTAAAAGACATTCCCATAAGATACGATAACACTATTACCATAAATTTAACTAAAAATTCTATCCAGCATTATAGAATAAAATATATAGAAATTAGACATCATTTTATTAGAGATCATATAATATGGTGATGTAATGCTTGAATTTGTAAGTACTGATAAGCAACTCGCTGACATTTTCATAAAACTACTTGATGAATCTAAGTTTTATGAAATTAAATGGAGCTTGGCATGCTTGACCCTTTAATTTAGTGAGTTAGCATGATTGTTTGATTTTACTGCTTTTGTTTGTTATGATTTTGATGTGAAATTTGATTCATTAGATGACCAGTTGACCTATGTAGATGGACATATTGCATGCAAATTTTTTGAAACCTCTTTTCACTAAAATTCATTGATTCTTTAAGCACCTTGACCATCCTTTGCACTTTAATTAGTCCCTAAAATTTTGAAATCTGGATAGCTAAATTCCTCAATAGCTGGCTATAAAGCCAACTATTGGGAAAACAGTCGGTTATATAACCAACTATTTTGAAGAAACACTCGATTTCTTCATCTGAAACAAAAATTTCTTCATTTCCATTTCTCCTTCCAAAGGCTCCAAGTTCCCTCCCAAGCCTAGAAATCCTCTCTTTCTTGCTTCTTCTTCCCCCAAATTCTCTAAATCTTAGCTTTGAATCATGGCACCATGGATGAGGTTTCCTTGTGGAGCTTCTTCTTCACATGGTCAAGCAGAAGGCTCCTCCTCCTCCTATGCTTCAAGCTTCTCCTCCATGGTTGCTAGATCTATTTCTTTTGGAAGGTTAGTAGATTTTAAGTTTCTAGCTAAGAGAAATTCATATTGAAACATTATTAGAAAATCAAGGTTGGGGTTTCATGTTAAAAACTGAGGTACCTATTTACCCCAACTTAGAGAATTTTACCATAATATTTACCTTGGAGAGGGTTGTGCTTCTTCATCTGTTAAGGGTGTTAAAATTGATTTTGACTACCACTTTTTAGGATCAATTTTAAACGCTCTGCTGAAAGCTTATTTGAGGATTCTATTGAATATAAAGCCAATAGAATTGAAATGATTCTTAGTGTTGAGGATGGAATGGTACGTGTAGACAAAATAATGGCCAAAGATCTTAATGCTGAGATGAGACTGCTCCATTATAATAACTAAAATTTTTGTACCCCAAAGTGGCAGCTACCACCTGGTCACTGATAGGGACTATAGCATAATGTATCATGTAGTTAGTGAGACCCCCATGAACCAGGCCGGCCCTATCCTATGGTTTGTTGCTCACTCATATATTTAAGTATTTTGGAGTTTGATTTAAGGGTGAAGAAGCAATAAGATTTCATCATGCAGATTATTATATAAGCATACTCGTTGCTGCATGGGTATTTCTAAGGTTAATAGCCAATGGACTAGGAATAGGGAGGGTACAAGAACCTATTGCATCAGCTTAGGAGAAGGGACCTTCTACCTCTCCTGGTATTCTTTTTGAATTTGATTTTGATTTTATGAGTGAGGACAATCCTGTTGTACCCCCTTATGTCCGCTGCGCTTGAGCCTCCTTCAACCTCTAATCAGTCCAGTTAGTGCACAACTATTGAGTTGAATGAAGAACAGCTACAATTCTTGATTAAAGGGGTGTTTGACGTAGTATGCATAGAAGCTCTAGGGAAAGTGGATCATCATCCAATGATTCCACAATGATCCCCCATATCTCCTCCTTGTATGGGATCTCTCTCAGATTATGATGTGATTGGAGAGATTGGAGCACATTATTGGTATACTCAGTGGGAGGATCATGCATTAAGATGCAACTGAGGTGCCTAACATTTCTCATAAGATTAGTCAGCTAAAGGGTAAGTTAGTTCTCTTGGGCAAAAGGATGAATGGTGGCATCTCAGGTGTCATCCAACGAAAACAAAACTAAGAGTACATAAATAGTCTTAACACATCTTGCAGCTTCAGTCAATAGGCTTAACAGCTTGATGGAGCAACATTGATTTCTGCACAACCACCACCTCAGCCCTTCATATCTAAATACTCACATGTGCATCTCCATAGACGGCCACCTCTGCATGCTTCTTATCGACCTTCGGCTTGGGATGCGGCATAGGATCATCCTCTCAACCATTTGTTGTTTCCTCTGATGAGGAATAGATTTTTAGGTTTGTTTGTTGCTTGCTTGTGTGTTTGCATTTGCTTTTGTATAAGTTTGATGTATTAAGTATTTTGATGTATTAAGTGTTTGGATATGTTTATGTATGAAACTGTTCAGCATTCTAATGAAATGTATGTTTCTTTTAAATTTGAGTAATGAAATCATGAAATGGCCTGTTGATATTGATGCTTTATGCTTTATTTGTTGTTATTCATTGATTACTATTCCTTGATTACCTATTGAAATTATGAAGGAGAGACAAATAGAAAAATAATACACATTCCTTCACTTCCTTTTTGATGGATGACAAAAAGGGGGAGAATAGGAAGATTGCATACATTTTAAATTTAAGAGGAGAGAATTGCATATTCAAGAAAATAAAGGATTGCATATTTAAAGGGGAGAAGAAAATGGTATAACTTTGCATTCATTTTGAAACATCATTTTGTTTTTGAAAGGAGAGGAAGATTGCATACATTCTAACCTTAAGGGGAGAATAACACTGAAAGACATTGTAGTCACTACTTTTTGAATATCAAGTGTTTTGATTTTATTCAAAACTAAATTCAGAGTTTCGGCATAAATGCAGAATTTTGGCATGCTTCTTATTTTTGAAACTTAAAACCTTGTTTGAATTGAAACTTTTGAATTCAAATCACTCAAATGTTATTTTAACATGAACATTCATTCTCTTGGCACAAAATTTATCTTTTGGTACAAAACTCTTGCTTTTTAACTCAAAAAGTTAATTTTTTTTTAATTTTTTAAATTTTTTAAACAATTCTAAACTTTGATACCTAGATTGTTAAACCTCTTCAATTTGGTTTCAAACTCTATTTCAGTATGGCGGCATAAATTACCTCAATACTTAATGATTTTGTCATCATCAAAGAGAAGAAGATTGTTGATCTCATATTGATTTTGATGACTACAAAATAATTAAGTATAGTATTAATGACTTTATTATAAAGGCAAATTGATTTTAGGTGTATCATCAAGAAGGCGTTAATCTGAATCAAGGTTAATATTGTACATTTTAACAAGGCCAAAGAAAGGTAAAATAAAGGCAAAATGAGTTAAACAAAGCCAATATGTTTATATTTTCTAAAGTCAAAAACTATTTTCAAAAGGCTAATATTTTTGTGTTTCAAATAATATTTGTTTTCAATTGATCAAGACATTTCCAGATTAAAATCTTATGTTAAATTGGCTTTAAAATGACCCTATTTCTTGCAATGGTTAGCCAATGTCAAGAATATTTTCACAGAACATTTTAATGCAGACTTCATTGGAAGTAGTTGGCATATCAGCCGTCTACTTGTGGTTTCATGCTATTTTCTTCCTAAAATAGTCAGCATATGAACCAACTAATGGGGAAAGTAGCCGGCTTATATGTTGACTACTTGGTGGAAGACTCCTTTGGCATTAAAATATTTCCAAAGCTATGTCATCTTGTTTGTGTTGCAAAAGGCATTTTCCATATAACTAGCATATGAGCTAGTTATTTGGAAAGTAGCCGGCTTATATGCCGACTATTGTGAGAAAAATCATTTTTTTTAACAAAGTGGCATGTGTCTCAACTTTCTTTACAGAGCATTTCTTCAAACAAGCCAGCGCAGTGGCCAACTATTTCGAAATAAGTTGGCTACTATGCCAGCTATTGAGCATCATATAGAGAGCATTCAAAAACAAGCCGGCATAGTAGCCAGCTATAGCAAGGAAATTAGCATATTAATGGCTAGTTTCTGACTTTCTGTTGCTTACTATTTTCATCCAACCATCTCCAACGGCTACAAATAGCTAAAAGATTTCAAATGACTAAAAATGTGTCTTCAAATGGTGGTTTTTAAAAAGAAGCCATTGTAAGAAAAAGTAAAGAAAAAAGAGAGAGGAGTCATTGAAAATCATTTGTAAGTAGTTATTACAAGAGTTATTGCTGCTATTATTGAAGATCCTTTAAGAGCAACCAAGTGCTCAAGTGAAATTAAAGAAGTCAGCTCATTCATTTAGTGCTATGCAAAAAAAGAAGCTTAAACATTATTGAAGGCTTCATTCAAAGCTCCAATAACCTCAAGGAGGCTTCATTCAATCCTCAAAGCTCCATCTTTAAGAAGGAGAAGCCATAATCTTCAAATCTGTAAAGTATTCCTTAATTGCTTTATCTGCTTACTCTAGAAGCTATTTGTATTAACTTATACTGTTTGTGATTTCATTAAGTTTCATAATGCTTAAAACTTGTAAGGGTGGTGTATACCCTTGATTAATTGGTTGTAAGGCTTCCTTATGCCTGTGAAAAAAAAAGCTAACTAGGGAAGCTAGGGTTATAATTTTGAAGGAGTTCTTGAGGAGTTGATATAGGTGTTGAGTTTTTTTTTTTTTTTTTTTTTTTTATCCTACATGAAGAAGCATATCAGCCAACACAACACAAAGACAGAAATATGCTAAATATAAACGGTATAGACATTCTCCGTTAGATCATGCCACATTACTTTTATACATGCTATCAACGGGTATTTTCCAGATGGGGATTGAGATACTTGGATCGTGTCAGAGTAGAGATGCTAGAAGCTGCGCTTGGATACCTCTGCTAGAGTTGCTATGTGGTGTGATCTTTGAGTCTACAGATGCCGGGAGACAAGCTGCACCTGAGATGATAGATGTCATTGACAAGTGCGTCATCATCATCCGAGGATTCTTATCCAGCAATTGCCTTCACGTACGGATTTGCTGGCATCATGCCAACAACCCCACGTCACCTCCATGGCAGACTGCATGTACTTAGGACAGCTCTCTTGGTAGCAATGTTGGAAAAGAAGTTGGCCTAAGCGACTAATTATTTCATAAGTCGTCAAAGGAGTACTCTAGTGATCAACAAGGGGATGAAACTGAATAAGTTTTTGGTTGTTAAAACAATGGCATTATGTTTGTTGATGAAGTTACAAAATACTCAAATCTCAAATCAATCTGACTTGGGGTTTATGATTCTAATTAGTCTCTCTCTCTCTTCTTTTTTCTTTTTTGACCGAGAATTGAAAGAATCAAGTTCCCTCAAAATTTTATTTATGAAGAGCTGAATTATGATAGCTAGTCGCTTGAAATTAAGCACCAAGTCATCGGGAGAATTTTACGGTTAAATCAAGGAAAATAGCATAAGAATCTTAAGCAAGAAAATCATGTGACATTGTGCGAACATGATGTTGGGTACGCCAGTTGGCACTCATCATGCCCGGGAGGTTCAATTTTTGAATACAGGAGGTGGCATTCCAAAAGTTATTCTGGCAAAGAGAGAAGATCTGATGATGATGCGATGCCTTTTTATAGAACTAGAGACAAGATGTAGAGTCACGACACGACGTCTTTACAGCAAATGTGCTTCGTACAGCAATCTATATCACACCCCCCAAGTTTTGGCAGGACTTGACATCATTCGACTTACCACAAGTAAGAAAGGCTTTGGTTTGATATGACAAAGTTAGGAGGCACCTCTATTATTGTTTAAAAAGTAAGGAGCATGTAGGAAGATAGTTTCGTGCAAGCTTTCAAATAAATAGCTAAACTCTAGAGTAAATGGAAAGATGCCAGATCCATGCCACATCCAATGACTACTGGGACTATGGCCTATAATTAAATCTTCAGGAGGTCCCGAATTGGAGCACGAGCCATATAGAATCTCTTCCAAACCTTGTTGTCAGAGGTATGATCCGAAATGAGAGGAATAGATAGAATGCGACGATAAAGCTCATCTTCGAAGAGGCTGGATAGCAAAGGGGTATACCAAGCAGAATGGTCCTGGATAATTAAATCAGTGACTCTCATTCCACTTGGAATGGCAGTGCTGACAAAGGTAGGCCATCGAGACAGGAGAAGGTCTGAAATCCACGTATCCCGAACAACATCCACTGAGGCTCCATCATCAATCAGCCACGAGATGTTGTTCAGAATATCCAAAACATGCCGACATACCTCTTTCCAAAGGATGCCTTCGAGTAAACTGAGGATCAGTGGAAGAAAAGAAGTCTCCGTATTTGACACGCATGAAAGAGCTCCACATACAGTGTGGAGCAAGCAAAACCGCATGGCATGCCTAGTAATCAAACATCCCTTCTAATAGTGAGGAACTGGATCTCAAGCCCCCCCTCAGTAATCGGCAAACATACTATGTCCTAAGCCAATAGGTGAGTACCATGTCCTTCTTGCATCAAGGCCCAGAGAAAGTCTCTCAGATATCTCTCAATCTTCCTCAAGCAAGTCAATGGAATAACAGCATTAGATAACAAATCGAGAGCAAAAGAAGAAATCACCAATCATAAAAGAGTAATCCTCGCCATCATAGATAATCCAGTAACCTACCAACCATCAAGACGATAGCGGACACGCCTCTCAAGGTCACTGAAGTCAGAACTCTGTGGCTATCTCTCCGTTATAAGAATCCCCAGATAGGATAGCTGGTTTGCCTGAACAGATATACCCATGATTTGCATGATAGAACTCCTTAATGTAAAAGTCGTCAAAGGGCTGAAGCAGATCAAGGATTTACTTAGATTAACTTTCTGTCCAAAGGCCCGACATTAATAAGACTAAAGTATGGTGGCGAAGTGGCAGCATTGCAGATTGAAGCCTTTCTAGTAGAATGCAATCATCAGCAAACAGAAGGTTGGAAAGCGAGGGCCCTTGGCGGGGCCGTGCTATAGGGGACCAGACAAGAGCCCTACTAGGCCTGAGATAGTGCCCGAGATAAAGCATCAACAGAGATGATGAACAAAAATGGAAAAAGAGGACATCCCTGCCTCAACTCGACCTCAGAGTGAAAGTAATCAGTTTGGCCATCATTAATAAGGATAAAAAAGTATGGTCAATAAACACAAGCTATGATCCAGTCAATAAAGAGCTCCTCGAACCCAAACTCATCAAGAGTACAACGTAGAAAAGCCTATTTCAATCTATCGTAAGCTCTCTTCATATCCAGCTTAATAGCCATGAGACACTAACAACCAGAGGCTCTCTGAAGATTATGTATGAATTCTATCAGTGATGTTACACCCTCTGAGGAAAGCCCCTTACTCTAAAGAAATGAGACGTAGGATCATCGTACGCATCCGGGAGACCAAGAGGCACGTGCATACCACTAATGAGATGGCTCCATCCCATAGGATCGTTAGGATAGCCTTCTCCTTATTTGTAGAGTTCACTTTCCATCACATAGTTCTTGATTCTGATAGCCCTAGCCTCTAGAGCTCCCATACTGCCTTGGCAGTGCACCGGCTAGTGGTCTTTATTTCTTAGGAGCCCCCACCTCTAGGGTTTATTAAAATTAACTTTGATGGGAGTGTTCGAGGTAGATCTGCTGGATCAACTTTTATGATTCGAGGGATGAATGGTGCGTTGTTGGTAGGTGGATTCGGCCTTCTTGACTCATCAGTTCCTCTTGCTGAGCTGTCTGCTGCTTGGGATGGTATTTTCTATGCCATTCGTAGTTTGGGCCCCCATATTCTTATTATTGAGGGGGATTCTATTACTGTTATCCGCTGACTCCGACAGGATCAATGTGATAGCTTGCCAACCAACCCCCTGATTTACGATATTTGATCTATCTTTCAGAGAGTTCATAGCATTCAGACTTGGCACATCTATCGGGAAGCTAATTCTGGGCAAATTGGATTGGGTGATTTATCACTTTGAATTTTGAAGCTAAAAGTAGGGAGATCCATGCTCTTCTGTTCTTATTAAATTTTGTATTCTGATATATCGAGTTTGACTCATTCTAATTGGTGTAATTACCGTTCGAAGAAAAAAAAAAAAAAAGACAGAGAAAGGATTTTGCTAAAGTGACTTATGTAGTTGTCAGAAAGAAGCAATAGGTTTGTTTTGGTTGCAAGGGAGAATGTGGAGGAAAAAAAAAAAAAGGAAGCAAGCGGTCCTCGGAGCAGAGCTCAGAGAAAAAATAAATAAAATAGGTGGCACCGAAGATTCTGTGACCGTCTTTCTTCCAAATGGTGCTCAGCACCATAACTGGGTTCCTTTGATCGGTGCCAATGCAGTTCCTCCGGGAGGAAATCAACCAGGAGTTCGAAGGGGGAAGGTGGTAGAAGTGGTGTTAAAGCCGTCCAACCAGCTACCACAAGATTTGAATCAAGAAGCCCTCCACCATTAATCACCGTCCTCTCACCTCATCTACCGGCGAAGGGTGGAGCAAAAGAGGAAGTTACTTTCAGGGCTCCTTAAAAATCCCCAATCGAACTCACACCTCTCTGTCCCATCAAGAATTATTCATATTCCAGTCTATTCCTTCAAATCGGGTGCGTGCTTGCTTGCCTGCTTTCATTGCGGTGAATCTGGGCATTTCCGCTTCAAGTGCCACGACGAAAGGGTGTGTTTCTCGTGTAAGGGAGGGAGTTGGGTCACTTAGCAAAATGGTGCTCAAGGGTTTCCTCTCATCCCTGGGGCGCCTGATCACCTATCCTCCTTTATTTCGATTGAAGTCAGGGACTTCGCCTTACTTCTGGATTCGCCTGATCTTAGGAGACGCAGAAGAAGTCTGGAGAATTACTTCTGGATTCTTTCTTGTCGAAAGGGTGGAGCCTTCCTTCCTCTCTGGTTGGGAGAGATTTATCCTTTTACTCAATCTTTAGGTATTGTAAAGAGTTAAGAGAGTCAATCCATTGCTCCCTCTTCGTGATCTGGCCTGGGTCTGTTTGGATGGAAGGGAATGGAAGGGAGAGAGGAGGAGACTTGTTTGAGAAAAAGTTGAAAGAAAGAGGAGGAAGGAAACGAGTAATGGGTTCCCTTCTCTCTCTTCCAATGAGAGTAAATTTATTAATCCTCAAATCGAAGGTAAGTTGGTGAAGAAAAAAAGTTTTATGCCATATTTTTTTTTTGAAAGATCAAAATATTTTTGTATTTTTTATTTTCATTCTTTGGTTTCCACGATTCATTCCTTATTTCAAAAGGATATAATTGTCACATATATGAATATTGACCATTTCCCTCCTAAGGACATCATTAAAAGTCATGGATTCATTACAATATTGGATCTGTTCACAAAGCATCAAGAGAAGATCTTAGCTGATAACAAATATTTTATAAGAAAAAAAAATCACTGTTCTTTACCAAATTCTACTAAAATATCTGCCTCTAATGCCAGTCTATCTGTGATCCTTCTGGTTTCAAGCATCCACATTGCACCATCCATTTTTTGAGTCAACCCCGTTTATGATGTTATGATAATTTGTATACGCTACTTTAATTACTTTGTTACCTTTCTCAATATGGATTCAGAAGGTCTCAAAAATTAACCATTAGAATGTACATATTGTCCCCAAACAATAAATTCCTAGGTTTCTTAGAATTTTTCTAATGAATTAAAAGCAAGATTTTAAATGCTATGAGATAGGGCCATCCTGATTTTTGAAAGAAATGCTTGGCCATCCTTCCCTATTCTGATGCTCGGGATGAGAGATGTATCAGAATGTGCCAATTGAAACTTCAGAATGATGGCAACGAGGTACCATCGTAAGACTTGGGATGGTAACCCGTCATGGACATCACACCGAGATTTGAAATTATGATTAGAAGCTTGTGTCTGCAATATGTTCCTAAATTTCAGTCTCAAAACTAAAGCCAGTCTCCATTCTAGGTTCCCTGGTCAATTCTGAAAATTTAGTAGAGATTGCGGGCTCTACTTTTAAGGAGCCAGATATTATGGGCAGCTGGATGCCACAGCTCCCTGCTGATGTTTACTCTTTGTTTTTGCTAGCATGTGATGTAATTGGCATAGATTCATCTCGAACAGTCTGAATCCCAATTTGATCAGACTGGAGTCAAGATGCTTCCTGCAAAATCCATTAGTTTACCTCTCAACAATAAAATTTGCCCTCTGGAGCACTTCCAACTTTAGGATTTGCATGTTGATCTGAATGGAGTAATATCCAAAATAAACGGTCACTTCGCTAGTGCATGAGAAAGACTTTTGCTTTGTTAATGTACGATGCTTGTCTCTGCAGCCTCTAAGGTGCCTCTTAGAAAAGTTGGTAGTTCCTTCCATAGTTGACCAAGCTCAGAAGCAAGCATTGACAGCTCTGCAAGTTCTAAAGGTAACCCTACATTAGTTGACAGATTGTAGTCAACTAAGTTCACCTGACTACCTTTCATTTTTTGCTAGCAGACCTTTTGTTAGTTTCTGAACTAGCATATAATATAGTTTTATGGAATGTCTTGTGAATTTCCTTAGAATAGCTAACTCATGTTCATAAAAAGTATAATTAGTATGTACTTTTTAATAACTATCACTTGCAGGGATCACTTGTTTGCATAAGCCAAGCTGGGGTATATCTTTCGTATTGTATTGCTTGAGTGACCATGATTGGATGGGTGCTTTTGTTGCAAATAGGGCCTTTGTATTGCTTGGTGACAATGATTCTTCAAGCGATGCTTAATGTTTTGTATGAGCTTAAAATGCATGATTGATAAAATAAGTGTTCTCTTACACATCTCCCTCAAAAAAAAAAAGAAAAAAGAAAGAAGTATTCTAACACATCAAGTGGGGTTTTAGATTTCAAAACAAGTTCCTCTCTCATGTTAAGTTGCCTTGGCCAGGAATTCTGGACCAATTCAATTTGTTGATCTGAAGACAAGAATTAATTGTAGAATATTTATAGACTTTGATAGATCATATCTCAATACATAAAGCAAATCCGATACAAGGAGGATTGGGCTTATTGTTTGATATACATTCTTTTTCAAGGGAGATTGTCTAATTTTTTTTGTTCTAGATTATAACACATTTAGTAATGGCTATGCCTCTCTTTAAAAACATTTAGCACATTTCTCCTTCATTAGTCCATGATGAATTGTGAAATCATTGTGGTTTTTAATTGGAATGCCCTCTTGTTTGAATTATTATTTATCTATTAGATGATCTAGCTCAACCATTAGCTCCTTTTGACTCCTAACTGTGGGAGTTCAAAAGGAAAAACTTCTTAGTCCTTGCCCTGTATGTAATTTTTGTCTGTAGTTTAAATCTACCATGTCAGAGGTGTCATGTTGGATGGTGACCGGAGAAGGCAGGCGGCACGCATTCACAGTTTATACCTGAAAACCATACTGAGGCAAGAAATTGCATTTTTTGACAAGGAAACAACAACAGGCGAAGTGGCTTGGAGAAAGTCGGGGGACCCCATTCTCATCCAAAATGCCATTGGTGAAAAGGTATCTACACATAACTACTGTCTGCAATGTTCTTCCATGCTATGGTCATGATATGAACATGTTACTTTCTGCATAATATATTGACAGTTTAAGGACTTTATGCTTGTCCATGCTCAAAGAAGAGAGTAACAAAATTACTCTTTATCTGTTCATCAAAATAAATTTTTTCAATGTCATTTGAGCGGGTTGTGCACCAGGAAATCAGCTGGTTTGATGAACCCCAAAACTCCAGGTTTGATCACACAATGCACTGCACTTTCTTTGAATGTTCTGTGATTCCATTGTATCTGTTTCAAATGCTTCCTTCCTTCACTTCTCAGTGGGGCAATTGGTGCACGGGCTCTGCGGACGCTTCAACCGTTCGAAGTCTTGTAGGGGGCAGCTTGGCATTAATGGTTCAGAACACGTCTACAGTCATCACAGGATTCATCATAGCGTTGGTTGCAAACTGGAAGTTAACGCTTGTCATTATATTGGTCATACCTTTGGTGGGTCTTCAAGAGTGAGCTCATATAAATTTTCTGAAGGGATTCAGTGCAGATGCTAAGGTACATCATGAATCTAGGCATGGAAATTCCAATGAAAATAACTACAAAGATCTGCAGTTAAGCCAGCGTGACGTTGGTTGCAGGTGATGTATGAGGAGGCGAGTCAGGTGGCAAATGATGCAGTTGGTAGCATTCGAACTATAGCTTCCTTTTGTGCAGAAGAGAGGGTAATGGATGCGTATGGAAGGAAATGCACAGGTCCCATCAGACAAGGAATCCGGCAGGGAATCATTAGTGGCTTGGGCTACGGCTTCTCATTTCTGATGCTCTATTTAACTTATGCTATCTGTTTCTACGTTGGAGCTCGGTTTGTGCATGATGGTAAGGCCACACTTACCGAAGTTTTTAGGGTGAGTAGGGTTCTTATTTGTTTCCTACGCTTTATTTCCCATCATTCATTCAAGTGCTCATTTGGATAGATGGATGGATGGATGCCAGGTTTTCTTTGCTTTAACCATGGCAGCGATCGGAGTTTCCCAGACAAGCGCGTTGGGTTCGGATCCCACCAAGGCAAAGGACCCAACTACTTCCATGTTTGCGATTCTGTAATCTAAGATCGATTCTAATAGTGAGGAAGGCATGGACTTGGCAAATGATCATTTTACAGATTCAATCATTTATTGCTGTATCCCATTTAAAATAAAGTGTTTAGTATTTAATTTTTAAATTATTTTAATTATAGTAGTAGTAGTTGTTGTTGTTTATGTTTTATATTAGTTATGTATATTGTAATTGATATGGACTACTGACTATTATTTATTACTTATTTTGATTTTATCTTTTGTTGGTATCATATAAAAATTTTTATATGTAATAGATATTGTTTGTAAAGAATCATATTATTCTTATTGATATGACTTCTAATATTTAAAAAAATAATTAAATAAATTATATTATATTTAAAAAATTAAAAAAATTAAAATAGAAAAATAATTTTAAAATATTACAAAATATTAAAATAAAATAAAGACATTTCTCTATGATTTTTAAACCTTTTCCTACGATTTTAGAGTTATTTCATAGGAAAAGATCTGAACAAACTTTTATATACGATTTTGCATTTCTCATAGGCAAAGCTTTTGAATATTTAATTTCTAACTAACTTTTCTCTATGATTTTAGACATATTTTGTAGGGAAAAATAAGAAAAAATATATTTATTTATAATTTTTTCCTACAATTTAATTTATTCTTGTAGGTAAAAATTGTAAAAAAAATAATTTAATCATTTTTTCTATGATTTTCTATTTTTTCATAGGTAAAGACTTTTAAAAATATGTACCTTACTATTTTTTCTATGATTTTAAGCACTCTTGTAGGGAAATATGTGGATTAAAAAATACTTTTCTAGATTTTTCTATGATTTTGGCATTTCTAGTAGATAAAGAAATCATTAAAAATATTATTAGGCAACTTTTTTTATGAGTTTTCTTTTTTTCATAGGAAAACGTAATTAAAATTTTTATTTTTTTTTTAATTTTTCCTACGATTTTTTATTTTCATAGGCAAAACTTTTCAAATTTTAAATTTTGGTCACTCTTTTCCTAAAAAAATAAACTTTACCTACAAAAAATATCGTAGGAAACATTCTGCTCTTTGCCTATGATTTTATGAAAGTCATAGGAAAAGATTTTTCGACACATCTTTGCCTACAACTTTATCAAACTTTTGCTGACAGCAGAAATAATAGGGAAAGTCTTTGCCTATAATTTTTGTATCTTTTTCTATGAAAAAAATTCTAGGCAAAAGTTGATTTTTTTTAAGTGACTCTTCCATTAATTAAGCCAAAGCATAGATATTGGATTGTATGACAGCACACTACAAAAAAATCAACTTTTGCTTAGAATTTTTTTCATAGGAAAATATAGAGAAATCATAGAAAAATCCTTTCCCTATGATTTCTATAAAAGTTGAAAAAAATTATAGGCAAAGTGCGTCGAGAAAGCCTTTGCCTATGACTTTCATAAATTCATAGGCAAAGAGCAGAATTTTTCTCTACGATTTTTTCGTAGGTAAACTTTATATTTCATAGGGAAAGAGTGACTAGAATTTAAATTAAAATTTAAAATTTAAAAACTTTTACCTATGAAAATAAAAAATCATAGGAAAAGTTTTGCTCTTTCTAAAAAAATTAAAAAAAATATTTTTTAATCCACATCTTTCCCTGCGAAAGTGCTTAAAATTGTAGGGAAAAGTAGTAAGGTAAATATTTTTTAAAAGTCCTTACCTATGAGAAAAGAAAAAGTCATAGGAAAAAGTGATTAAATTATTATTTTTAACCATTTTTATCTATAAAAATAAATTAAATCATAAAAAATAAGTAAATAAATTTATTTATTTATTTATTTTTCCCTTTGAAATATGTTTTAAATCATAGGAAAAAGTTAGTTAGAAATTAAATATATTATGCTTTGCCTACAAGAAATGCAAAATCATAGGAAAATTTTGTTTATATTTTTCCCACGAATAAATCTAAAATCATAGGGAAAGATTTTGAAATCATAGGAAAAGATCTTTATTCTATTTTATATTATTTTATATTTTAAAATTATATTTATAATTTAATTTTTTATTATTTTGCATATTTTATTTAAATAAAATATAATTTATTTTTTTATATTTTTTAAATATTTAAAATCGTATCAATAAAAGTAATATGATTCTTTACATACAATATCCATTACATATACAAAATTTTTAGTAACAAAAGATAAACTTCAAAAAAACTAAAAATGAAAGTCAGTAGTCCATATCAATTACAATATCCAAACTAATATAAAACATATTAATGTAAAGATGAAGGTGGAGGCGGAGGCAAATGTGGAAGAGTCGCCGATGAATGTAGTGAAGGTTGCGTAGTGTTGCTAAAGCCGATGCTGGTATATCATGTGAGGAGGAATAGGAACATTAAATCCAGCAACAAAAAGTGTAGTAATTAATATATGGATTATTTGTTCTGCATAACTTGCTCACGTAAAGCATCAACAATTGGGTTGAATGTGATGCATCCCCAGTAGAGGTAGAGGCAAAATTTCTCTGTCGAGATCTCCTACCTTCATTCTAGGAATCGATCCTTAGCCATTGCGATACCTCGGACGTGTACTAAAAACATCATCAACGAGTCAACCTCAGTAATATTTTCACTCTTAGAGCTATCTTCCTTGGTGGATAACGATGTGCGGTGTTAGAGCATTTCTTCCTATAAAAACAATCAATTCAAAATTAAATAATAAATACTCTAAATCAAGAACAACAACAATAACAACTACTACAAATAAAATAATTTAAAAATTAAATAGTAAACACTCTAAAATCGACAACAATAATAACAACAACTATTACTACTACAAAAAATAAAAAATTAAAAAATTTGAAATAGGCATTTTTGTTGCTGGATAAGATCAGAATGTCTATTAGTTAATTCTTGTAGATCCTTTAAATTATCACATTAGTTTTATGAAATATTATGGTCTTTGAACATGATTATATCATCTCTTTTGCAAATAAAACATTTAGACTTTTGAATTGTCCAACACTTCCTTTGAATCCGAACATATATCACCATCAAATTTTTGTAGTTTTTATTCTATTTGCTAAACCATAACATATTTGTTGACCCACGAACAAAAAAATCCCTATGATTTTCATAAAAATAGTAGGCAAAGGTTTTTCCTTAGGAGGCATTTCCCAATGATTTCGGGTTTTGTCGTAGGAAAGTATTTCCATAGCAAAAAAAAAATATTATTTTTCATATTAGAAATTCTTTCACTATAGAATCTTTGCATACAATTTTAAAAAATCATAGGAAAAGATTTCTTTTGCTTACGATTTTAAATTTGTAGGTGCAAAAATCATAGGCAAAGCCTACATTTGTTGTAGTGAGTTTTAAATTTTCAAAACTCCATGTTCAGCTTGAACAAGCTTCAAATATAAATAAAAAATATAATAATATAAGATTAAGAGTTAATTTTAAAAAATTAAATCAATTATATAAAATAATTTATATATAATTAATTTAAATTAAAGTTATACGTACATGCACATGTGAAAGTCTTTGGATGTCAATTATTTGTAAGCATATGCACGTACCTAAAGCAAAAATTATAACACCCATCATTATTTAAGAAGAATGTTTAAAAGAAAAGAGAAGACTTTTAGTGCATAAAACTTATTTTTGGGTTTTACTATTTGCTTATTTTTGGGTTTTTACAATTTGCTAGTTCCTTTATACCTAGTTTATAAGAATAATAAAAAAAAATTTGTAAACTTGTTATAGATTAGGTTTTGTAGGCATTACTGTTGAATAAAAACTGATAGACAAACAGTCACTACAAGAATTTCGTAAATTAGTGACTCCATTTTGGCGTCGGTAATCAAAAAAATTCATTGCTAACTTCCGCATCGATGCAAAATAATTCATCGCTAAATTAATCATCGCTACAAAAATTAGGGACACCAAGCTGTTTGTTGCTAATTAGCGATGAGTTTAGCGATGCCTGCAATTGTTAGCGACACCTATTAGGTGTCGCTAATTACAATTTAATTTTTGATGAAATTTAGCTATGCCAATTAGGCATTGCTAAATTTTTTTAATAAAATTTTATAAATTTTATTTTATTAAATTTCATTAACCTACTTAAATAATATTCAATTTCAATAAAAGACACATTCATAAACAAAACATTTCATTAAAAATAAAAATAAAATATTATAATACAAACCAGTAGCATAGAAATATAAAAAAGTAGCACATCATAAAATATAATAAATATAAAAATATGAACGCCGATCAACTAGAGGGATGGTCATCTGGAGCTAGATGTGGAGCGAAGAATGTGTTGACTGCGACATACGCATAACCAACTGCCGCATCTCCTACAACTCCTGCTTATAACGAATGTGCTCCTCTCACTGTTCCCATGAATGTCCTCGATCTTCATCATCATCTTCGATCTTACATGTTCCGCGATGGAATGCTCAATCTGCTCATAATTGCCGGTGCCACCTTCACTGAAAGAAGAGGAACCTCGTCGGCCAAAGAATGTAGAAGCTTTAACGCCCAGACTGTAAACTCTACGATCGTTTGGCTATGCATCAATAGCCTAAGAAGATGTGGCCAGTCTCCTGTGGCAAAGGGTTGGGCGTGAACCCTTCCTTCTCTAATGGTTGTGTGGTTTGAGAGGTCTAAGATAATAGCTCATCCATACGTGTCTGAAAGGAATACATAACAAATATAATGCAACTCATATTGAAAGAAATATATCAATAAACACATCATGTTTTCAATGATTTACCTACTCCGATATGCTAGGAGCGACTATCGACCTAAGACCCATCTTTTCTATGTGGGTCGCCTTGAACAACTGTTAATGCCCTAGATCGGTGCCTTCCTTCAGCCTTTGAAAAAAACGTTTCAAATTTGTAGTTATGCTTATTTTAAAAAAATATCATTAATAATATACAAAATGAATAAATTTATATACTTACAAGATGATGCCAATCGATGCTCCTCAATCAAAATGAATCCCGCTGTGTGGCAGGAAAGACAATGTCCGAACCACCTTTCTCGGATTGGTAGTTCGAGCTAGCTGTGGCCAACATCCTTGCCACTTAGGATCCGCCCAATACTACTGCCAGCCATCCTATATAGAATCGAGATATGAGTGAGGCATTTCAATACCCTCCGCTAGTGACATAAATTAGCAAGTGAAGTCCAAGCTATTCTAATAGAAGGAGTTAGGGTTGGATCCCACTCAAATTCTTTAGGGCTAGATCCCACTCAAAGTCCAAGCTATTCTGACAAAAGGAGTTAGGGCTAGATCCCACTCAAATTCTTTCTGCAAGCAAAAAAATTATGAATATGTATATTGTAATAAATAAATTATATAATAAATATTGATAATATGACATTATAAATGCAATTAAGCATCATGCAAATATTGTATACTAACCTTGTACGTTTAATTCTATTCGGGACTGAAACAGAAATCAAAATAATCAAATATATTTATAATAGTTAACGTAGTAGTGAATATAATAAATAAACAAGTTTAAAATTCTATCTACATAATTATAATTATAAAAAACATACCTGAAACTTTGTCTAGTAGAACTCCTTACCTCTTACTGAGGCGCTCCCAACAGTAGCCCTCTGGGTTTGCATGCCTCTTAAAAATATATGTGATGTGCCTTGAGATAATATATCTCTCTAGAAATCTATGCAAGTATAGTAAAGCATAAGATATAATTTAATAACATAGCAATTGCATGAATAAATTTATAAGACGATAGAAATACACTTACTTGCCATCAACCAATAGAAGCCTCCTCTTCCAGCTAGAGGAAGTATTGTCACCTAATGATGGCTTGGCAGATGATCCTGGCATCTCATCAAAACATCTTGCAATATGTTGCTCCTGTTTGGAGAAGCTATCATATAGTGCATCGGAAGGAGAGTTGTTGCTCGTGCTAGCAGAACACCCTCGGGCTATAAATCGCCACAACCCTTCATAGTAATATATATAGTACAATTAAAATGAATCCAAAAAAGAAAAAAAAAAAATTTTATTTTTAAATTATAATCAAGGTATAAATACTTAGTCACTATCATTTATATTCTCAAGTTAGGGTTCTTCGTCTAATTATGTCTTGGATTGTGATTCATATTCATCTTCTTCATCATTTGAGACCTTGTCTAAATCCTTAATTTCAAGTGAAGCACCGGTTTGATCATTTCGGCTGGATTCGAATTAAGCGAATCATCTCGGATTACATATGCTTTTATGACATTTTCTTGGAAAGTTGGAGATTCAAATGTTTGCGTAGATGAGCTTACCGCATAAAAATGGTCAAGCTTGGCTTTATTTTACTCACAGCCCACCAATCTTGTTATCGTTTTGAAGGCTTGGATATGTGGAGTAGTACACTTTTCAGCTTGAGATGCTAGAATGAATGGTTCATATTTGTTCATCCTTCTTCTATGACATACTTCAACAAGATTATAATCTTTATGCACTTTAATCCATGCATTTGGAGTTGGATCAAACCATTCACATTTGAACAATATATAGTGCACTTAATAAGCCAACCATAATACTCAACTTCAACAATCTCCTATAGCTTTCCATAATAATCATGCTGATCTGCACCAATAGTTTGACCTTGCACACACACTCCACAATTTTGAGTTGCTCTTAAAGAACCCAAAGACTCAACCAAAATTTGTACAACTCAACTCAACTCACTCATCTAAGCCTTTTCCCAATTATATGGGGTCGGCTATATAAATCTACTTCCTTCACTCTACTCTATTCAAGACCAAGTTAACATTCAAATTATAAATAGTTATATCTTTTTTAATTATTTATGTCTATGTTAGTTTAGGTCTATCTCTACCTCTATCAATCTAAAATTTGTATCCATTCATAAAATATCTAGTGTATGTATTAACTCAAGATAATGGCTTTGTGCTAGAGATTTAATAAAAATGTTATCAACATTCGAAGAAGGATTATTAGTCTACTTGTATATAGTATCTACTTGTTAACCTATAAGCAATGTGTCAATTTAATACTTACACTATTGTATATGCAAACTCAATATAAAGTTTTGATTCAATTTCATTATTGCTGATGTAAGGATCTTATTAATAGTCTTCACGTATCACAAACATCCTTGGAAATAATAGTTTATGTCAACTTAGTTGAAAATGATATAAAGAAATCAATTAAGTATCAAAGTGAATGAAAGAAATAATATCTTACTCTATAAATGGTTCCACTTCGGAGTAGTTCATAAGAATATAATTGTGAGCAACTTTAAACTCTTTATTCAAAATATATTTTCTATTTTGGTGCCAAATGGCCTACCAAAATCCTAAAAATGGAGATCTTCCGTCATCTGCTACAAATGGCGGTCTACAACCATCGAAATTACATGGCACTTTTTGATTCTTAGTTTAGACATGTTCATCGAAGTAATGCGATGCAAAATTTGATGACTCATTCACCAAATATGCATTGCATATTGATCCTTCAACTCTTACTTTATTTCGGACATTTTTTTATTTCTTTGTGTACCTAAAAGTTTAAAGTTAAAAACAAAATAAGATACTCAATTTAGTGAACATAATAAAATGAAATTTGTATGAAAAGTAAGTTACCTCTCAAATGGGTACATCTAACAATATTGAATAGGTTCCAATCCAATCTTCGTAGGCCATATGACCAGGTAGATGTTCCATGCAATTAAAAAAACTTGAAGAAAAAAATTCATTTCAAATTGCATAAAATAATTGAAATCTTATTTTTTCAAGTTTTGCCATGTCATTAGTTTAATAACTCTAGATGTTAACTCTTTGAAAAATATACTGATCTCTATCAATGCTTTCCACACATTGGTAGGCAGTAATTCACGAAATGCTATGGGCATCAACGCTGCATCAAAACATGACAATCATGGCTTTTCATACCAAAAATACTTAACTTATGCATGTCCACATATCTACCCATGTTTGAATCATATCCATTAGAAAATTCCAATCCTTTCAACCAATCATACAGTACCGCTTTCAAATTTCTATCAAGCATGTAGCAAGCCTTTGGATATTTACCATCAACAGTTGATCTTATAAGTTCGGGACGCCGACAATACTGATTAAGTTTTTCTCTTGATTTAATAGTGTCCTTTGTTTTTCTTGGAACATTCATCACTGTATGAAAAATGTTTTCAAAAAATTCTTTTCGATATGCATTGCATCAAGGTTATGTCTAATTAGATTTGTACTCCAATAGGGTAACTTCTAAAAATGTTTTTTTTTCCTCTAGCCATGTTCTCTACATATCCTACCATTTACGACATTTGCACCATCTTTTAAAGCATTCATCAACCCCAACTGCTCAATAGAGTCTAATATTTTCTGCCCACTCAGAATAGGTGGTGCATCTTTTTTTAATTACTGTATTCTTAAGAAATGAAGTCTTATTTTTTCTAAAAGCATGCCTAGATGATAGAAATTTTCTATGATTATCAAACCATGATTGCTTACCACTTCTAACAATGTGAAAGCATTTGAATTCTACATGCAATAAGGCCAAGCTAAATGGCCAGTAGTGCTCCACCCAGAAAGCATGGTATATGCAGAAAAGTCCCTAATTATCCACATTAGGGCTTCTTTCATTATAAAATTTTGCTTCAATAAAATATCATAGGTCATAACCCCTTCTACCTATAATAATTTTAGCTTCAAAATTAAGGGGTGCAGAAAGATATCTATCTTCTCTTTAGGATTTGATGGCTTTGGTACTAATACTGTCAAAAACATGAAAGTCTTTCATGCATAGCCAGAGGATAAATTAAGGACAGTTACAATTACTAGCCAGCAAGAGTATTGCTGTCAAGATTGTCTAAATGGTTTAAATCATCTTTGCATAGAGAAGCCTGACATTTCTTTTTTCAAATGAGAAATGAGGATATATATCATTAAAATGCTTTCATGCAATAGAGTCTGACGGATGGTGCATAACACCCTCTTCCTCTTCATGTTCTGTATGACATCTCATATCTGAAGCTATAACTTTTGATTGATACATTCATTGCAACCAGGGTACTAGTGGAAAGTAATGCATTTTTTTTTGAAAGCCATAAGTCTCACCTTAGTTAAACTTCTCCATGCTATAAATTGGAGTTCATCACAAACTTTACAAAACTGTAAATTTGCATCTACACTCCAATAAAGCATGCAATTATTTTTGCAACAATCAATCTTCTAAACATGTAAACCAAGCCCATGTAATAATCTTTTTGTTTTATAAAATGTATCACTGATAATATTATCAGATGATAGAACCTTATTCATTAATCCAACAACTAAATCAAATGTTGCTTTAGATAAGTGATGTTCATCCTTAATGTTCAACAACTGAACTGTTACAGACAATTGCAAATGATTTTCACACCCAAGTCATAATTGTTCATTTGCAACACCTAGCATGTCATAGAAATGATAGCTTTTCGAATTTGGTTCTTCATAAAAGGTGCCTGGATTAAAGCCCAAACCCCCTGCATCCATCACCATTTCTTCATATTGAATTAAGTTGTCATATTGATTATAATTCTCAGATGCCATGTAATAATTTTATGATGCCATATTATAATTCTATGTTGTTTTATAGACTGTATATGCCTCTTGATTATTTGATTCTCCTCCAGCCTCAGTTTCTCCATGGCAGTACCAATTGTAGTAACCGGATAGAAAATCCTGTTTACAAAAATAAATTTTAACTATTTCAACATCCCTATAACCTTTATTTTGACACTATCTCAGATTATATGGATATCTGATTCTGGATCCATTCATCCACTCTACTTGACTATATACAAACGCAATAATTCTTCTACTTCATTAACAAATTTAGGATTAAAAAATTATCCTTAATCCTTTGATACATCCACGAGCGATCAATATTCATTTTTAAATAAATATGTATGATCTAAAATATATATTTTGAATAAAATATTGGATCAGTAATATTGATATTAATATTCAAGTACAAATACATCTAATTTCAATGATACTATTCCTAATAATTGAAGGTTACTAATTATTTTTTTTAACATTATCCAACATATTAATCAGAAATAATTAACTTATATAATCAATAATCAATATATAACATTGCATATAACTAACACTGAAATAACATATTTTAATATTACAAAATTCAAATGTACAATATAAAATTATTTTGAATGCACATCATATTTCTTACCAGCAATACTGACTGGAAGGAAAGCAACGATAAAATATCAATCGAGATGAGGGCCGGGGCAGAATTGGCCAAAGGGGGGAAGGGGGGGCAGGGTAGAACCGACCAAGGGGGGAGGAAAGGGGGCCAAAGATGGGAAGGGGGGGAGCCGAGGCCTAGGTGCTTACGGGGGGGGGGGGTGGGGGGGGGAGCCGGGACGCCAAGGGCGGAGGCCGATTGGGAGAGGGAGGAGGGCCATAGGGGGAGCGGAAAGGGGGGGGGGGGGGGGGGGGGGAGCGGACAGGGGGGGACGAGGAGGGGGGGAGCCGAGGAGTTGAGGAGCTCGGACGGATGGGAGCCAGGGGCCGACATAAGGGAGCTGGGGAGCTGGGGAGGCCAGGCGCCGATCGGGAGAGGGAGGAGGGCCAAGGGGGAGCGAGCGGGGTGGTGTGGGGGGGGGGGGGGGTGGGGGAGAAGGCCATGCGCCCCAGATCTGTGCGTGGCCCGAGGCCATCCAGAGCGAGTGCTCCAAATTAGTGATGCACGCGTACGTTGCTAATCCGGTCCATGCACGTCATTATCCTGCTCTCCAACGATGTGCGCCTGGGATCGCACACGCCCCTTTAGCGATGTGCGTGGCGCATTGCTAATCCGGTGCATGCGCATTGTTATCCTTCATGAGCACTTCGCTGATTAGCGATACACCTGCGTATCGCTATTAGTGACGTCGTCCTTGTGTCACTAATTAGCTATGCATAATTTTGGCATTATAATTTGTGATTACTCAGCGACGACTTTTGTATCACTAATTTCAGTCATCGCTAATTCATTGTTAATTTATCTCTAAATTCTGTTGCATCGCTATTTAGCGATGATTTTTTCCGACGTCGCTAATGAGCATTCCTAAAATCAAAAATTCTTATAGTGAGTTCCTAAACTACTCTCAAGCTTTTACTTCTCTTGATGCAAGTAATTCTTACAAGTCCTTCGTTCTGTATGTTGATCAATTTCAATCAAATTGAAATGGGATGGCTTATGCTCAGCTTGATAATTATAAATCAAATATATTTAGCTTGCCAGGTTCAACATATTCACCTTATGCTGTTCGAATAGCATATCTCTTTTACACCCCCAACTTAGATGTGTAAGATACATAATAAAGCCGCACATCCTTTAACATGCGGCCCTAGAAGACTTGCAAGGACTATTTTTTTAATCATTATTAACATCCAAAACTAAGGAATAATATAAATATAATAATAAAACTATTCGGTTATAACTTTTTTTATACCTTAGAAATCAGATATAATCTAGCTATTATAAACTACTCTTGTACTCGCTCTCATCTTTTTCCATCTTACTCTACTTGTATATTGCTCTAAAATGGCAAGTTTAATGTCATGTGAGTTAACAGTCAAATGCATATTTATGTATAATAAGTGCATCAATCATTAAATAAAGTTATTTTATTCAGTCCAAAATAAAAGTTCATATTAAGTATGGTAGAATACAACATTTTTCAAAACATGTTGATTCAAAAAGGCTTATCTTATCTTTTCTCTTCTCATTCATTTCTTTTTAATTTTATAAAATTATTTTTAAATATGCTCTCCTTAATCTTTGGTGACTACAACCATGACCAACCCCACATCAAGGTCTAAAAGAGATTAGATCCAAAATATAAAACATATCGACGATTGACTACCTGCAGAAATTAACACTAACCAGCTAAACTCGAAAGGAAACTAGCTTTAATTTTCATGAATTAAATATTCTAATGATCATGTTCCATTGATGAGTGCTAACTGGCTAGGTCCGAAAGAGACTTGCTTCTAAACATAAAATTTGTTGGCAAGCAGCATATGCTGTTGATAAACCCTAACTGATTGGGTCCAAAAGAAAACAAGGTTTGAATCATTTGCAACTAACAATCAACCTTGACGGCTAGGTCTGAATTATAATCAAATTAAAGAACATGTATAATATCCAATTAATTTTGCCGTTACACAATCAATCAAAAAAAAAACATGGATTTTATACATAAGTTAATGTACTCTTGTCCATTTAAATTAACATAATTTTTAATGCATCCGTATTCAATATCATGCTCAAGAAAAATATATCATGCTCAGCCCATAATTTTCAAATAATGTTGCATTTATTTCAAAGCATGCCTATACAAATTTTTGATTTCTAATATACACAAAATATGCATAATAATTTCCATAATATGAAACCGTGTATGAATAATTTTCCTTTTTTTAATCTAAACGTTCATGCTGTTTTCTAAATAAACAAATACATAAAGATGATTAATAATAAAATATGAACATGGAATAATAAAATGCTATTGATAGTTATACCTATTAATCTTTCAAACAAAATTGCTTACGCTCACAAACGCATGCCTAATCACCTAATCCTAATGCTTCAATAAACCTAAAAGAGGTTAAAGCTTTCATTCTTGCACTAGTCTCCTTTTGTAAAATATTATAGTCTTACACCGAGCCAAAAATTGAAGAAAATTTTAAGAACTTTAGTAATATTATAGTCAGACTATTATGATCGCATGAGAGAATGACACTGCTGTTTCATCATTATAAATTGGACAAAAGACTTGGCCAGACGATAGGGTGGGGTCTTCGGAAATGCTTTTTCCCATGTCTTAGTGATGTCAGCCATCTATATGTTTCACGTTGCCGTTGAAATCATGTCATGCTTGTCAGTAGTGTTCCATAAGTCCAATGGACATGAAAACCATATGCTTCTATAGTGGTTGGTAGATCCTCCACGACATCTAATTTAGGAAATTCAGGCCTAGACTGAAGCAGACACAATGAACGTGAAAACCATATGCTTGTCAGTTTGCTCCATATCCAATGGACATGAAAACCATATGCTTCTACAGTGGTTGGTAGATCCCCCACAACTTCTAATTTAGGAAATTCAGGCCAGCAGACAATGAATTAGACAAAGCACCAATTTGTTTTAGCTTCCTATGATCGGGATTGCAAAGGATTTTTCCTTCTCTAAAATTTCCAAGGATCCTCTCTCTTTCCCGCTCTATAAATACATGCACAGTTGCTCCAACCAAACAACAGCACCAGTCTATTAACACCAAATTTCTTTTGATTCCTTTCTTCCATTGCACTCATGGAATCATCTCTGGTTTTCTCGGTCCGAAGGCGAGAGCCTTTGCTCGTGGCTCCATCGGAGCCCACGCCGCACGAGTTCAAGAACTTATCCGACATCGATGACCAAGAGAGCCTACGATTGCAGATGCCAGTGATTCAATACTATCGAAACGAGCCCTCGCTGAGAGGGAAGGATCCAGCGAAGGTCATAAGGGAAGCCCTCTCAAGGGCTCTCGTTTACTACTACCCTCTCGCTGGCCGGCTAAGGCAAGGCGCGAGGAGGAAGTTGGTGGTGGAGTGCACTGGCGAAGGAGTGCTGTTCATTGAGGCTGATGCTGATGTTAGTCTTGAGCAGTTTGGTGATCAACTACACGCTCCGGTACCATGCTTGGAGGAGCTTCTCTATGATATCCCAGGGTCGGCTGGTATCATTGACTGTCCGTTGATCCTCATCCAGGTAATGGAACAGTAGAAATATATCGGTAGATGCCGTCTACTCGAACATCGCTTGAACGGTAAAAAAATATCAGACACGGTGGTGGCTGGTACACCATACATGTTATCGGCGTCTGAGTCACACGCGGTCTCACCTCCACCACTACATCGCCACTTGCAAAACTGATACAAACAGAGGCCACATGGTAGCTAGGGGACAAAAATTTCTGCACTCATGATTAATTAGGTGACCCATATTATTTCATTACCTGACCATGAGACGAGCGCTGACGAGATGACTTCTAGGATGCTATTCCTAACACTTTCAACCCCTCCCTTAAATGGTTCGACTACTCACCGTCCACCGGGGAACCACCACAGAAATAATTTCTGTTAATAATATAATTTCAAATCCTAATACTTTTAATTTTTTATTTTTATTCTTTTGATTTGAAATTCTCTTATATAGTTACATAGCTGTATTTTTTTTAAAAAAAAATTCAGACTGATCAACATTTATTATTCTGCATAGCAAATGCAATGCACAATCGCGTTTGTTTATGTGAGAGAGAGCAGCAGAAAACATCTTTGACTATAAATGTTAACTAATGAAAACAATCTTCTTTCAGCTAGCTGATGTACCCTTTCCCACTTTTCATTTTTCTTAAGACTTTTTCTATAGTACTTTTTATTATATAAAATTGATATTGTAAATAAGGAGAAGATCAAGAGCAAAATAAATGTTATAAAGAGCTGTAGGTTAGAAATGAAGATTTTCAACTAATAAAATTGAAGCCTGAATTTTGAAAAAAAAAATTACAAATACATTCTAATTGAACATTTTTGTTAAACAATGATTCAACCATTTAACATATGTATATGGGATCCCCCTCTTAAACATCACCGGTAAGGTCCTTGTTAGGATTCTCAAGTACTGCAAGAAGCATGTTGACTTCGCAGAGGCAAGCCCTTCGGCCACGATGGCAGAGCCACCACCAAAGAGGACATGGTTGCGTAGGATGCCAACTATATCAACAATGAGCAAGATATCCTCTATATTATGTAGGATATAGAGGTTTAATGATATGTAAAAAGACAAATAAGATTTTTATCGTTACTTCTAGAGAAAAGAGGTCTTAAATATGAGATGGATTTAATTTTACAAAAGACATAGAATAGGATTGATTTGATGGCTACTCAACCTGACCCGAATTTGATTCGAATCGGATCCATATTTTATGGATTGGGACTAGGTTATACATGGGCCTGACCTGACCGAAATGGCCCATTGGGTTAAGAAATTTGATCATGGATCCGTCCGATTTTTTATTAGATTGGGTTAAGTTCAATATCAAGACCCAATCAAGGAATTGGGTCAGGTTAGGATCAAGCATAACTCGGTCTGACCCTACACATTTGCAACCCTAGGTCCAAGTGTGAGACTCGTCACATCAGGATAGTTGTTAGAACATCCAAAGATTTAGAGCTCCAAGCCTTTCATTCTCTAATTATTTATTTGTATATATAATATATATAATTAGGAGGCATTCAAGAAGTAAGTTTTAAGCCTGTAGCAAGCTCTGTGCTTGTTAAATGATGCTCTATGATGCACTTTTAGTGGCTGATTGAATAACACTATTTATTGGTTTAATAATAGCATGTGATATGCTATATGCTAGTTTGATGGAGCTCATCTATGCGAGGTAAGTCATTCGTGAGCTGCTCACCCCTGCTCGTTCATTGGAAGGATGAAGAGGTGGTGTGGAGTAAAGGAAGAGGTGGAATGGTTTATTTTTAGTTAGAGAGAGAGAGTTGTGTTTTGATAAGATATGAACAAGTTAGAGAGAGGGAGAGATGAAGGATTTTTTTTGGGTTTAATTAATGGTATTAAAAATTAGAACATAATATCAATTTTATCTATGACTTTTATTTTTATGCTAGTGAGAAAATTTGTAAATGATGTATGCTTGGTACAAGATTTTAAAATCACTAAGGGATTTCTAAGAAAAAATTCTTCTATGATATTATTTTTTTATTTTTAAAAATATCTTATCAGCACCAAGGGATTTATCCCTTAATAAATCTCTAAGGAACCAAACTTTCCTTACAAATTTCTTGCTAAAAATTGTTCGAATAATCACTCACTGATCCCTTGTAGATTACCAAGGGATTTTCAAGAAATTTATCAAGAAAATTATATCCCTAGCAAATCCCTTAGAGATTTCTTACTGAAACTAGACTTTGAATGTAATTTAAAATCCCTTAAAAATTTCTTTTTAATCCTTTGGTAATTTTCTGAGAAACATATCCCTTGGTGATGTTCCTTAATGAAAGGCTGATTTTGATTGTGTATTAATCAAAGAATAGGTGCACATAAGGCTTGTCAAAGATGGACACTGCTTATCGCATGCAAGAAATATCTCCAGGAGATATCAAGTGATTTCTTCTTCCCCACGTAAACTGAAGATTATGAATTGTTATGAATTTTTTCACTAAAACTGCACTAAGAAATAGTTAGGTCATTTGTCCATCCAACACATAAAGATTGACCAACATAAGCATGAATCTTTAGATGCTTCCTCACACAAATTGTTTTGTATTAGATGAGTCATGATGGGCATAACAAGGTCCACCAGCTCTTTCTGTTTCTAAGAAGGATAATATTATTGCTCTTTTTCGTTGCAAGAATATTCTCTAATTCTTAAATTTTTTGAAAATATTTTTTTCTCTTTTCTCAGTAAATAAAATAATCAAAAATATTCAATTCTAATTTCACAATTTATTCATGAGTTATAAGATATATTGAAGCATTATATCAACAACAAATAAGAAAATTTATGAATTACAACTTAAAGGGAGCTAAGTACTGCAGCTAGCAGTGTTGTTTCTACTATATCTTTTTATCCTTTTTATTTTTGTTTTACATGAATAAATATACAAATAGCTTAATAACCTTGCATTCATTATGTATGTAATTTTCTATTTGTTATCATGTAGAATATTGTTTTTGAAATGTAGTGAATTTTTTCTACTATTTTTTCCTAATTACAAATCTTTTAGTTCTAACAAAAAGTGTATAAAGATGTTGAAATTGTTATTATGGCCTTGATCCATAAATAGGTTGGGCATGGAAAATTTGAAATAATTCTTATTTAGGTCACTAATTAATCATCAACTACCTGTCTTTTAAGAATTACATAGGCAGAAGTGGAGCCTCAAAACCATTACAAATAGAATAATTGTGTTAATTTCTTTGCCACCATATAATTGTTGACAAGCTAGTCCAAGACCTAGCAAATTTAAAATTTAAGATTTTTTTACTTAAATAAGGTTGCCAATGGGTAACATCAACTTGTGATTTAACTTAATTTCGACTTAATTTGACTTGATTTGATTTGTATTTAGAGACAATAGGTTGGATCGGGCTCAAAAATTAAAATTGATCTAAAAATCTAAGTAAGGTTCGAGACTTGTTTTTTTTTTTTTTTGATATGTCCAACTCATATATAATCAATGTCTAATTTGGGTCTAATAAAAGCATATTCGATGTGTAGTGAAGTCAATCCGATCCAACTCATAAACTCAATTAATGAAACTTTTTTTCCTTTACTCTACATATCTTTTTCCTTCATTTAAACTAATTGCTCTCGTTTTAGTTGCCACATCTCTTCATCTATTTTTATATAATTATAATTGGACATTCACATTTTGTTTCATGAATTTTTATTTATAATACTTTCAAGTATATCAATATATATAGCTTGAAATAAAAATTCACATGTAACATAGCTCTCTTTGATTATATTTAAAATCTTTTTAATTATTTTACATTTTATTATTAATTATTATATTTTAGCTATAAAATAATTGTTAGACGTTTGATTCGAACCCTAAAGCTGACTCGATTGGTTAATGACCTAATCCCAATTTTAATGACCTAAACCTGATCAAGCACGATAAGCTAATAGGTTGTGTCCGATTCAAAACAATGGCATAGTCAAAATCAGGTTGGGTGCATGCATGGTCAACATCTCTTGGTCTAACTCCATCTATTTGCAGCACTTGTCTTAAGCCTAACATCAGCATTCTCACAGGTGACTCGATTAATATGCGGAGGATTCATCTTCGCCTTACGATTCAACCATGCACTTTTGGATGCAAGTGGAATTCTTCAATTCATGACTGCTATTGCTGAGATAGCTCGCGGAGCAGCCGCCCCAGCTGTGCTCCCTGCATGGGAAAGAGAACTACTAAATGCAAGAACGCCTCCACATGTAACACATGTTCATCGAGTGTATGATGAATTGCCTCATCCCAAGGGCACGATAATGCCACACACTGACCTGGTGCAACAATCATTCTTCTTTAGTTCCAAAGACATATCAGCACTCAAGAAGAATCTACCACCACACTTGCACACGAGCTCCACGTTCGAAGTGCTAGCTGCATTCTTTTGGAGAAGTTGCATGGCAGCCCTCCTCGTTGATGCCGATGACGAGGTTCGTTTTTTTTTTCCTGTGGACATGCGCTATATGTGCAAATCATATTTTCCTCCCGGCTTCTATGGAAATGTCCTCGACTTCCCAGTAGCACTATCCAAGGCTGGAGACCTGCACCGTAATCCACTGAGTTATGCAGTAGAGTTGATTAAGAGGGCCAAATCCACTGCAACATATGAGTCCATGCGCTCGGGGGCTGACCTAATGGTGATCAGGGGGCGGCCACCTTTTGCAACGATTAGCATGCACCATGCATACATGGTTTCAGACCTAACGAGGGCCAACTTTGGCTTGGTGGATTTTGGATGGGGGAGAGCAATGTATGGAGGTCCCGCCATAGGCAATCATGAGCACCATCCCATGATTTCTAGCTTGTTTGTCCGTTATAGGAATAGCAAAGGGGAGGAGGGAGTTGTGGTTCCTCTTTTCTTGCCGAGACTTGCCATGGAGAGAGTGGCGAAAGAGGTTGAAAAAATGACTGAAAGGCCTACAAAAGAGCCCCACAAAAAATTATTAAATAGTATTCACTCAGCTCTCTAGAAAGATTGTGCATATGTATGCACAAGGCATATTGATCAGTTGAAAATTTAGAAGGGCTGTAATAAGTTTGCTTGATGTTGCTTAATTAATTTGAAGCATTGTTTCATAGTTCCTCTTGGCAATTTGTGGTTCAAACTAGATGGTCCAATCCATGCACCGACCATGACCTGTCAATTGATAGAAGCCAATGATTTAGTAAAGCAAATGCATATGTTTTTACGTACGGCGGTCCTTGGAGTTGATATAAATATACTTGTTCTATTTGACCAGCTAAGCTTTAAGGGTACCATCTAGGTCGATCAGCTCAAGTCTCAAAGCCTATGTTGAGCTTTCCGATTGCCAACTTTGGACGGTTTGTTAGTACCTCTCTCTCTCTCTCTCTCATTATCATATGCCTCAAATAGAGGTTTAGATTCAAGTTTATAAAATAAATAAGTTATAGACTCAGCTCGGACGGGACATGTTGCATGGCCACACTTCCTTTTGGATGTGGTTCCAGAAATCATGCAAGCCTTGTTTTCAATTTCATGATAGCACAATATATCACTATTAATCTTTAAAATCAAAGAATTATCATATTATAAAATTGTTCTATTACAACTTTAATTATTCATTTCATATCATAAGTAAATCAACTACTATGAACTATACCTAACTTGAATCACATTACAACCCAACTCCACTCATGTTGTGACTCTAAAATGATAAGTAAACTATCATGAGCAATAACTTAGAAAGAATCCCACACACCAACATAATCAATATATATAGAGAAAATAACCAAATAAAAGTGCTATATCGATTGAAAAATATTAGAAAACCACATAATATATCAATTGATGCTCCAATAAATCAACACACATTTTTGTGTGTGTAATCACATTCCAATAACTAACCATTTCATTTAAATGATATTACATATCATATATAATAATCTTTTCAATCAATTATATTTCCAGGTTTTTTTTCTTTTCCATTAACAAATTTATATCTTATAATAATTATTTTCTACCATTGGACTAATTATAGTCATGATTCATCCTATCATTGGCAACCATAATGCCATGCATACATTGCTCATGATGAGACCATCATAATATCACATTTAATCTGCTCGTGGAAAATTGTATAATATGATCACATATAATTTCATGTAAGGGCTATCTTAATATTACATATAACCTACCCATAACGGTGCTATCTCGATACCATACATAACCTATCTATGTTGGGGCTATCCATAATTTTACATACCAACCCAAGGCAGCAAATCTATAATTCAAAGTTAGTCTAGATATCTCTTAATTGACCATTCAGAGTTTTAGATTAACTTTTGTACTAACCAAATAAATATAATTTAATAAATATTTCATACAAAATTTGATGCAATTGGCACATATATCATGCAATCCCAAAACATTGTTATACAAAACCTCTAAATGTAAAAAATGTGTAAAATCATACAGTGATAGTATACAAGGATTCTTACGTACCAATTATTTATTATAGCCATCATCATATCATATGTATACACAACATATCCATTATGTTTGTGATAGTGTGATAGTAACTATTATAAATTAGGAAATATCTATAGTTATAAAGGTTATTGCATGACAAGAATTTTCACAAACATTTGATATAAGATCTGTGCTCGTCTCTTAGCCAGTATAAGATCTGTGCTCGTCTCTTAGCCAGTCGCCTCCGGGCTGTGATTCCCCATCTCATCTTAGAGGAACAAGGGGCGTTTATCAGAGGGCGGTCTATTTCGGACAATGTTCTCATAACTCAGAAATTTATGCATGATCTCCATAAAGCCCCTGCCAGAAGTTGTCTTATGGCTGTCAAGCTTGATATGGAGAGAGCCTATGACAGATTGAGCTGGACCTTCTTATATCGCTCTCTTCAGGAGTTCGGTTTTGACGAGACATTTATTGAATTGGTGATGACTTGCATCCAAAGGCCTTCTTTCTCTTTGATCATCAATGAGGGAATGACTGAGTTCTTCCACTCCTTTGTGGGATTACGCCAAGGGTGCCCTTTATCCCCCCTCTTGTTCATATTGGCTGTGGATGATCTGTCTCGTGCTTTCCACCAGGCTCAGCAATATCAGAGGATTGTCCCATTTAAGATGGGGGATGAGGGCCCTTCTATCTCTCATCTTTTGTTTGCTGATGACTGTATCCTCCTGGGTCAGGCCTCTATTGATAATGCCACATCCTTTGATTCCATTATTCAGAGTTATTGTCAGGCTTTGGGTCAAAAGGTCAACCTTCAGAAGTCCTCTATCTATTTTAACCCAAAGACTTCCAGATCCATCAGGGAAGATATCATCAATCGGCTGGGTATCTCTACTCAGACTGATCGATTTATGTATTTGGGGATCCCCATGACTGACAGACGCCCTCGTTGTGCTGATTTTGTGGATCTTGAGAGGCGGGTCCGACAGCGTATCGAAGGTTGGCATGTTACTGGCTTATCTATGATGGCTAGGGTTATCATTGTCTGGTCGGTTCTTTCATCCCTTCCACTCTATATGCTTTCAAATGTGGCTATCCCAACTACTTGCTTAAGAAGGATCGAGAGATACTTTAGAGATTTCTTATGGGCATCTATGCAAGACGGGCATGGTACTCATCTCATATCTTGGAACATTATATGTATGCCAATTAAAGAAGGAGGTCTCGGGATCCCATCCCTGAAGGTTAGGCGTCAAGCTTTATTGGCCAGACATGCTTCTCGTTTCCTCCTGAAGCCGCAATGTCTTTGGAGCTCTGTTATGCGGGCGAGATATGGTGGTTGGAAGGCAGGGGAGTATATTATGCCGCCCCGGGGGTGCTCTTCTTTTTGGAAGGAGGTATGCCAGTTTGGAGACTCCATCATGAAGAATACCTCTTGGATGATTGGTGATGGCCATTCTATTGATGCTATTCAGGATTCGTGGATTTCTGAGCTCCCTCTATCCCGATGGCCCTCATTTTTCAGTACTGATGTTTCCACCGATCTGAGGGTTAAGGATCTAATCTCATCAGATCCCCCCTCCTGGCATATCCCTTTGGTGACCAGTCTGTTTGGAAAGGAACTCTCTCAGCGGATTTTATCCATTCCTCTTATCTCTAGTCCCTCGGCTGATGTTAGGCTATGGCAGCGATCCTCCCTCTCTAGGGCCCCTTTCAGAGACTTGATGAAGATATTCAGGCCTCAGTCCTAGGTAACGAAGGATGCTGCTTGGATATGGTCACTCCCCACTCTTCCTAGGGTTCAGCCCTTTCTGTGGAAAACTTCTTTGGGACTGCCTCCCGACTTGTGCCCTGCTCTCTCATAGGGGAGTCTCTATCCAGCCGACCTGCCCCCTGTGTGCCTCAGAGGATGAGTCGACAGACCATGCAATATTCATATGTTCTAGAGCTAGTCAGATATGGCACCTGGTGGGCTATGCTTGTAGAGTGGATGCTTTTGGTTCCCCTCGTCTCCTCTTTTTTAAGGATCTTCGGATGGCTTCTCAGCAAACTCGGGGTCTTTGGGCGGCCACGGCCTACCATATTTGGTTATCTAGAAACCAGATTATATTTTCTAAGGACTTTATATCTCCTCAGCGGCTGGTGAGGAAGATCAGATCCTTATCCGCTGATTGTGCCCGTGGTACTCTATCAGTTGGTTCTGACATCTCTGGCCTTTGGGGTTCCCCTGCTGTTTCGACAGCGAACCGTCGTACGGTTTTCATTTCCTGGGAGCCCCCTCCTCCAAGGTTTGTCAAAATCAACTTTGATGGGAGTGTCCGTGGTAGATTGGCTGGTTCGGCTTTCATTATTCGTGGGCCTCAGGGTGATTTGTTGGCGGCTGGAGGATTCAGCTCCCTGGATTCTTCTATCCCTACGTCTGAGCTTTATGCTGCTTGGGCAGGTATTTCTTACGCTTCTCAGACTCTTCGAACCCAGAGACTAGTGATTGAAGGCGATTCCATGACAGTTATTCAGTGGTTGCGAAAGGAGAGTATTCCTGAAGCATCCTCTAATCTGATTATTAGGGTTATATGGTCTATGCTTTAGGAAGTTGACACTGCCCAGATTCGTCATGTTTTTTGTAAAGCCAATTTGACGACGGACTGGGTGGTGGCTGCTGTGGCACAGCATGTGGGATTTAGGATATGAAGTAGTAGTGACCCCTGCCCTCCTGTTTTATCGTAAATTTTATATTCTGATATATCTGGGATGACTCACACCAGACTTGTGTGATCGCCCGTCTGTTCCAAAAAAAAAAAAAATTTTGTTGATCATAACATCAACATATGGCAAATATATATACAAAATATTCATAATTATGGAGGTGGTGGTATTCAAAATTTTTTATCTCTGTTAGTTTAAACAAAGTCAAATGTAGTGCTACCAGTTAACACCTAACCCATTCGATTTATTTAAAATCAATATAATGTCAACTCATCATCAATTGTCTTTAATTGATGATTATACCCCCGTAGATGTGAACCCAATAATCAGAGTGGATCATTAAGAAAATATTTTGAAGTGTGGAAAAAAATGAAGACAGGACCCATAGAATGATGGTGACTGACAACTTAGGTTTAAGCAATATACCAACTTGTCAAATTAAGGAATGGAGTGCCAGCATAAGCCAAAGAAACATAATTGTGGACAACAAAAGAAGAGGTCCAATGGTACCCCACAAAAGCCCAATTAGTTGCTGACATAACAAATAGTTATCAATGTAGCACAAGCTCACAACCGATACCTTATAAGATAGATAAGAAGCAACCCATTACTTAGATAACCTAGCTGCATGTAATAGAGAAAGAAGGAAGGAAGGCAAGAGAGAAAAAGAGAGAAGGAAAAAGAGGAGGAACCCTTTTCATGAACTCCTTTTCAAACCAACGAAGAAGAGAAGGAACAAGAGGGTGGTGGGTGTTGGCAATGCCAATAGTTGAGCTAGCAATAGATAGTGATGAGAAGAATGGATGGCTAATGATAAGCCAAGAAATCTAGTGAAACAACTAAGTAGGGCACAACAGAAACAAGAGAGAAACAAGGGAAGATTTTTAAACAAATACTTTCAAGGATGGAACATATGTGATGAGGATAGGACCTATGGAGTACTCGACATCACAAGTCAATTAGACTAGTGTACCAACTTGCATGATCAAGGAACAAGGAGACAGTATAAGCTGAAGTAGGACAAATATGGTCATCAAAGATGGGGGTCTAAAGATACTCTAGAAAGAATAGCAAGGTATTGACACAGCAGAAAGTTGTCAATGTGGCCCAATACCACAATTAGTACTCTATAAGGTAAATGAGAAGGGACTCGTCACTATTTCCACTTAACTCTATGTAAAGCAAATAAGAATAAAGGAAAGAGAGAAAGAGAGATATGAAGAGAAGAGCGAGATGGAGAATAAAAAAGGGGAGGAACCCAATTCATGACCACTATCCCAAATCAGGGGACAAAAAGGAGGAATAGGAGGATGGTGAAGTGTGTCAATGATGGCAACTGGCCTAGCATTAGATAGTGATGAGAGGCAATAGATGCCCAATGATTATGGTTCGCAAAACAATTGAACATAACTCAATTAATACAAGAGAGAAGCCAGATATTAAAGGTTATCGATGGCTAGCGATTGGTGTCTAAACAACTGATCTACCCTAACCAACATGTCAATGGCCTAATTAAAGTGAACAAAACCAAAGGCTAGTGTACTAATGTGGTGTTCTCAATAATCTCCCTTAGTGATATAGGTAGATCTCACCTTGATATGGAATCTAATGCAGGCAGATAGAAGGAGGATAGCTACTAGTCATGTACCAACTTCTTGACGGTCATTGATTCAGCATATTTGGTTATCCTGAGAAATTTGTAGCCTCACACAACTAAAACAAAGATGACTTCAAGTAAGAAAGAGAGAAAAACTCTCATAATTTCATAACTCAATTTATTCATTCAATGGAATGCACTAGGGACCTATTTATAAAGCAGAACTAGCCCAAAACTATTAATTATATTAGGAGTAAAACACTTCTAAAAATAAAATAATGGAATTATTGACTGATTCAATATTGACAAAAATAAGACTCCTAAAAGCGAATAAAATAGGATTCTAAAGATAATAAAATAAGTCTCCTATAGAGATTAAAAATAAAATAAGACTTCTAAGAAGATTCATAATAAAGTTTTCTTAAAAGCTAAAACTCCTTTTATTTTTACCCTTTTAGGCTTCATCAATTCCCCTACTTGAGAAATTCGACTTCTAATAAATATCTTACCATATAGTCTTCATAAAGATCTAGATTAAACTTTAGTAAATATTCTTTTGTGATCAATATATGCTCTTCAAAATATTTGTTCTTCTAGAAAATAAAGAACTTTTGTTAGCCTTGATTACAGATAGAAATGATGGCTTCATCGAGAACTTCTTCAATCTCCAAAGGTGACTTCTTAGTTACTTCTTAGACAAAAAAGGAAGTTGAAGATCTATCTATTCCTTTATGTTTTCATCGTGCAAAAAATAAGTAATCAATTTTGATATATTGATATTAGGATTCATTTGAATATGAGATGATAATTCATTAAAATATGCATTGTAGCTTTTTCATAATCTTGAATGGTCTTATCCCTTTAGGTTGCAATTTATGAAATTCTTTTGATGTCAATCTCATATGATGTAGTTGGACCATTACTTGATCTTCTGTCTTGAATTGTTCAACCAATTTTCTTCGAACCTCTGAGTGAATATTTTAAATATGTTCAGCAAAATCGTTAGCCTTTTTGCTAAATTTTAAATGATAAGAAGATGAAAATCTACTGGCAGATGAGGAGATTCCTGCAACAATTTCAGAAGGGGATTAACCAATAGAATGATTGATGAAATTCTTGTATACAAATTCGACAACTAACAGAAGAGAGTTTCATGAGTTGTGATGGTCACATCTAAGAAGGTTGCATAGACTTTGATTTACAACTTTAGTTTGGCCATCGATTTTAGGATGATAAGCACTAGAAAGTAGTAGCTTTATTTCCATCAAGCCCATAAAGTCTTTTAGGAATAGCTTATGAATTTGACATGCCTATTAGATACAATAGACTTTGGCACACTATGTAGTCTTACTATTTCTTCGAAGAATATCCTAGCAACATGTGAAGCATTAGATATTTTGTGGCATTTTTAAGAATCTATCCACCACTACCCTTTTATTTTTCTTTAAAACAAACAGAGTTGATGCAACCCCAAAAGGATAAAAATAAAATGAGTTTTGGCTTTTAAGGAAACTTTATTATCGGTTTCCTTAGGAGTCTTATTTTTTCCTACTCTTTGTAGAAAAATTATTTTACTATATTAAGGATCTTATTTTATTCTTTTTAGGAGTCTTATTCATATCGATGTTGAATAATCAATGATTCTATTTTTATATTTTTGAAAATGTTTTTGTCCTAGATTGATTAAGAGTTCTGGGCCAGTTAAGCTCTATAAATAGCCCTTAGTGTATCTCATTTAATGAATAAATTGAGTAATAAAATTATGAGAGATTTTCTCTCTTCCTAGCTTAGAGTTATTTCTTACTTGAGTAGTTTGAGGCCAAAAATTTTTCAAGATATTTAGAGATGCTGAATTAATGACCCTCAAGGAGTTTGATACAAAACTAGTAATTATCTTCTTTCCATCTACCTACATCAGAATTGATCTCAAGGCCGGATCTATTTGTATCAATTAGCCATAACAAAATTAGGGTATGTATCTAGAATAGGGAAGAGAGGAAACAAGGGTTTCATCATTGGTGGGGGTGGATTTGGGTTAACTGACTAGGGCTGTAAATGGGTTGACTCAACTTGTGACCTAATTTGATCCTGACATGATTATACTTGACTTGATCTATATTTAAAAACCCATAGTTTAAAAATTAGACCCGTTCTTATAAATTTCAAATTTTATATTTTTTGACTTGACCCAACTCGACCCAAATACGATTCAGCTTAATCCATAAATATTAATTATATAAATTTTATTTTCTTCGTTCTAATTATCTTTATCATTTCATTAAATGAACTCTTGTTTAAACCAATTCTCATTTTTATCTTAATAATTAGATCTCTTCTCATCATTTTGACTAAATTACATCAAAATATTTATATTTAACTATTTATTTTGATGAGTTCTTATTTATAATATCTTTAAGTATATTAATAAATATTTTGAATATCATAATTTATAAAGTTAAGGATAATTATTTACTTGAATAGAATTAAAAGTTTTTGAATATAAATTTAAGTTTAAATTGGCTGTCTTATTTAAATTTTTTAATAAATTTATATTTGAGTATCAATTATTAGATTTTAGATATAAAATGATAATTAGATTCTTGATTCAAATGCAAATCCAATCCAATCCAATCCAATCCAATTCTAATCTTTAATATTATCCAAATGATCATTTGGGTCTAAATTTCTAGGCTCAATCTGACTAGATTAGTAAATGAATTGCATTTGAGTTAAAAAAAATACTGAGCTAGATATAAAATGAATTGCGTTTGCAGCCCTATGACCGGCCCTAGACCAACCATCCAATGATTAGATCAAATAGCTCTGGTAGTGCATTAGTGCGAACAAGGGATCCAAAGGTGGAAGGATGTAGAGAACTCTTACCTCAACTTCAGTGAGGTCTCAGTGGCGGCGCACAGACAAAATCATTGCTCGTAAAAGTGGCGCCTGGCAACAATAACTCAATGGGAAAAGGATGGTTAAATAGAGAGGGAGAGGAGCTACGTGCTCTCTCTCTCTCTCTCTCTCTCTCTCTCTCACCTTAACTTCAGTGAGGTCTCAGAGGCGGCGCACAGACAAAATCATTGCTCGTAAAAGTTGTGCCTGGCAACAATAACTCAATGGGAAAAGGAAGGTTAAATAGAGAGGG
The DNA here is from genome assembly GCA_900491605.1 of Calamus simplicifolius. NCBI lineage: Eukaryota > Viridiplantae > Streptophyta > Magnoliopsida > Arecales > Arecaceae > Calamus > Calamus simplicifolius. Next base: position 227,068 of record UESW01002295.1, read on the forward strand.
AGAGGTGCTCTCTCTCTCTCTCTCTCTCTCTCTCTCTCTTATATTCCTCTTGTGGTTGGACAGTTGGACTCGTATTGGAGTCTACCAAGATATTATCTTTTTTTATTTCTTTTCCCATTGAAAGTCAGCTTCGTCCAAGTCAACACAAGGTGCAATGCTACAATATTGACTTGGTCAACTTGAATCATATTTTTTTATTTTTTTCTTTAATTTAGGTAAACCAGTAAAGTGGGCCAAATCCTTGATTACTGCTCATCAAGCTAGCTAAAAGGACTAGATCTTACATCAATAATAATAAAATAAAATTCTTGAAATTGCTCAAATATAAATTCATGCCAAAAAATAAATACTGATGATCCTCTAGCTTTTTTTTTTCTCTTTTCTTTTCCACTTTTTGCATTCTAGATTAGTCACTATCCAACTTTATATTGAAAATTTTCATAAATTTATATCTTTTGATAGTGTCATGACCATTTTGTGAGAAGTTTTCTCAGCTTCATTGCTACAATCTGTCTTAGATAAAGCAATAATGAAGATCAAGCTTCTTCCTAGGGGGATTGGTTTAGTTTCTTACAACATTTAACCTAGAAAATAAAATCTTTTCAAAGAAAACCTTACCCTTTGATGCCACATAATATAGTGTCATCAAGATTTTACTCAAAAGAGGACAAAATGATGAGCCAAGAACTCCATTTCTTAACTGGCTATAATTAATTATGGCAATATCTTGATTAACCTCTTCAACCTTTAAGCTTAAGATATGATAAACTAAACTCATAAATGACTTAAAATTTTCTAGCAATTAGCAAATGGTTACAAATATATTTTCCATAGTTTAACACTAACACATCTCCTTATTAATTCGATTATATAGAGAATGGTGAGGCAATAGCGACCTATAATACTCATGTGAATCTACATAAAACTGAGTGGAAAGGATGACTAGGTCTTGTGAAGGTCAGGATACAATAAGGAAATATTCAAATGAATGTGAATACTATATTTCTTAGGTTTTCCTTTTATATAGATCATAAGTAATTGCATTTGTGACAATCCAAACGACCTCTACTTAAGCTAGTTAGGTGTTAATAATTTAGATCTAATTGGTTTTAATCCTCATTTAATTAAGTCAATTGAGCTAGTTAATTGAATTAGTTAGTTTTAAGTTAACTTCACTGTAAATAATTAGTTTAACGTCAAATTATTTCTCAAATAATTAAGTGAACCACTTTATAAAATACTACTTATTTCTCAAAGAGAAAAGTCCTTTATTTCTTGGTAAATTTAGTTGACAAACTGTAAGGCATGCTTACTTGTACTATCTAAAGGAATCAGGCTGAAGAGTGGCTGGTTATTCGATGCAAACATTCTCCTGAACTTATTTCCGGAAAACGTTTAAGCAAATATTTTGGGGCTAAACCTCAAAACCAAAGCAGTAGAACTGAAAAAATTCCTTAAATAATAAAAAGGCATTTGCCCAAACCTAAATTCCAGAAACCAACAACAGGGACACAAACAAAGAACCGAATGCCTCGTTCATTCAAGGATCGCTTTCTATTATGAATACAGGACACCTCTAATGCAACATTAGCCAAGACCTCAAGCACGTGACTTGAATTAAATATTTATTTGTCATTGTGAATTGTCTTCCATCGATCCCCTGCGTGCAAGGTTGCGTAAGATTCAAGGTCTTTGAATTTAGGATCACTTCTAGATCCTTTTTCTTACAGCACTATTAGAAATAGAATTATTTTAACTCAATAAGTGATGTGAATTGCTTGTGAAACAATTTTTCTTTTTCTTGAAATCCATTCAAGAGAAGATGGGTGGTTTGTCTATAATCTCTTGCACTTCTTCATATATTAAGTCATCAAATGAAAATATTATTATTTTCCTTGCAGTTAAACAAAAAAAAAAAAGAAATCATAAATTTAATTTCTTATCAACCAAACAGTATATCATAATATCTTGCAGGAAAAGCTAGCAAAGAGTGAATCTATAGCTTTAGAATGGTTATATTAGAAATAGCGTGTGAAAGAAAGAGTCTTTTGTATACATGCATGATATTATCATTAATTAAATTTGATGTTTATATTATGTAATTTATTAGTCACCAAAGTGATCAAATTTGAAAGTTTATAGATATCAAATTAAATTAAATAAATTTAATTACTTATAATTATGTGACACTTATAAATGAATGATATGATTGTTTAATTGTTATGAGTATATTGAAGTTCATTGATTATAAATATTTAAGGATCGCCCAAAGGTTGACTAGTTATTTTTATAATCTATGGACATGATGTGATCAATTAATATGCTTGGCTAGGTGTATTAAATATATCCAAAGATAGCAAATATATCTAATTTGAGTATATATAATTGTCAAGTATGTAAAATTAAAATTAAGCATTAATTATGTTTATTATTGTATATTGTTGTATCATCTAAAGAAAAACTTCAATATGCACTTATTGTTTACTTAATGAAATATGAATATTTATTTAAGTATATTACTCAAAGCATTAATGTGTGAGCATATTCTTTATATTTGCAGCTTCTTGTTTCTCTTCATTCGCAAGCTATGTCTGTTCAAACTTTCAATAGGCTTAATTTCTCTGAATGGCGCGAACAAGTTCAGTTTTACCTTGGTGTTCTCGATCTTGATTTGGCACTCATAAATGAAAAATCCACTGCTCTTACTAACTAGTTCTGAACAGAGATCTTTCCATAAGACTTGAAAAAGATCAAACAGACTTAGCCTAATGTTCATGCGAATGACTGTAGCAAACAACATCAAGTCCACAATTCCTGCTACTGAAAGTGTAAGGAATTTATGAAGTTTATGGAAGCACTTTCCCAAATTGATTCTGCTGATAAGTCATTTGCTGGGATATTGATGAGTACTTTAACCGACATTAAGTTTGATGGTTCTCGTATTATGCATGAGCATGTTGTTGAAACGACAAACATAGCAACAAGACTAAAGACTATGGGATTGGAAGTGAATGAGAATTTTCTTGTACAATTTTTATCAATTCCTTGCCTTCTGAGTATGGTCTATTTTACATGAGTTATAATACTATAAAGGATAAGTGGAATGTAAATGAACTGCAAAGTATGCTTATTCAAGAGGAAACAAGACTTTAGAAACAAGGAAATCATTCTATCAATCTCATGGGTCAGAAAGGAGCCAAAAAAAAAATCAAAGAAAGATAAGAAAGGAAAGNAGAAACATAGAAATCATTCTATTAATCTCATGGGTCAGCAAGGAGATGGAAAAAAATCAAAGAAAGATAAGAAGGAAGAACAAGCAACGACCACTAAAGATAAATGGGTCATCTGCTCAAATCCACAAGAAGGAACAAAGGATGATAAGTGTCACTTTTGCAAAAAGCATGGACACTATCAGAAAGATTGCCTGAAACGTAAGGCATGGTTCGAAAAAAAAGTTAAGCCTAGGGCCTTTGTATGTTTCGAATCAAACCTGACACAAGTTCCTTATAATACTTGGTGGATTGATACTTGTTGTACCACTCTTGTTTCTAATACGATGTAGGGATTCCTTATGATCCAAACCATAAACCCAAATGAAAACTTTGTCTCAATAGAAAACAGAGTCAAAGCTCTAGTTGAAGCTGTTGGAACTTATCATTTGATTCTAGACATTGGACATCATTTAGACCTTTTCCAAACACTTTATATCCCTTCTATTTCTCGTAATTTAGTTTCTTTATCCAAACTTGGCTCAGTTGGATATTCTTTTAAATTTGAAAATGGATGTTTCAGTTTGTTTAAACAATCATCTTATTGGTTCTGGTATTCTTTTTGATGGTTTGTATAATTTAAGCTTGATGGTCTTTTTGCTGAGACATTATTGACCTTGCATCATAATATTGGTACTAAACGTGGTTTAGTGAATGAACAATCAGCTTACTTGTAGCATAAATGTTGGGTCATATCTAAAGAAAGAATTGAGAGATTAGTAAAGAATGAAATCCTTCCTGATTTAGATTTTACTGATCTTGGGATTTGCATGGATTGTATTAAAGGAAACACATAAAATAAACAATCAAGAAAAGTAACACAAGAAGTAAACAGCTCCTTGAAATTATACACACTGATATATGTGGGCCTTTTGATGTTCCATCCTTTGATGAGAAAAGTATTTTATCACCTTTATGATGATTTTTTTACGTTATGGTTATGTCTATTTGTTGCATGAAAATCTCAATCGATAAATGCTCTAGAAGTGTTTATCAATGAGGTTGAAAGACAACTAATAGAAAAGTAAAAATTGTTAGGTCTGACAGAGGTGGTGAATATTATAGAAAGTATGATGAATCTGAACAATGCCCTGGTCCATTTGCTAAATTCCTTGAAAAGCATGGCATATGTGATCAATACATAATGCCTGGAACACCGAACAAAATGGTGTTGCAGAAAGGCGTAATCGAGCTCTAATGGACATGGTTAGGAGTATGTTAAGCAATTCATCATTACCTTCATTATTATGGATGCATGCTTTAAAGACTGCTATGTATTTGCTAAATAGGGTTCCTAGTAAGGAAGTTCTAAAGACTCCTTTTGAACTGTGGACAGAAGGGAAACCCATTTTGAGGCATTTACATGTTTGGGGTTGCCCGGCGAAAGTAAGGATTTACAATCCATATGAAAAGAAGTTGGACTCAAGAACAACCAGTGATTTTTTCATGGTTATCCAGAAAGATCAAAAGGGTATAAATTTTATTGTCCTAACCATAGTACAAGAATTGTTGAATCTGAAAATGCAAGGTTTATTGAGAATAATGAATTAGTGGGAGTTTGAAACCACATAAAGTGGAAATCCAAGAAGTTAAGGTGCAAGTTTCTTCACCTATAACTTCTTCTCAAGTTGTTGTTCTTAGAGTTGTTGAACATTTTAATAACTTTCAAGAACAACAAAATTAATGATCAATACTACATAATGATGATATTACTAATGAACTTGCAATAAACGAACCCAATGAAGTAGCATTAAGAAGGTCTCAACGACAAAGAAGAACTGTTATTTCTGATGATTATGTAGTTTATCTACAAGAATCAGATTTTGATTTGGGTATTAATAATGATCCATTTTCTTTTTCACAAGCCATGCAAAGTGCTAATTCATCTAAATGGTTAGATGCCATGCAAGATGAGTTAAAATCAATGGATTACAATGCAGTCTGAGATCTTGTTGAATTGCCTAAAGGTTGTAAAAGAGTTGGGTGTAAATTGTCTTTAAGACCAAACACGACTCAAATGACAATATTGAACGTTGTAAAGCCAAACTTGTTGCCAAATATTTACTCAAAAATGTGGCATTGACTACATAGAGATCTTTTCTCCAGTCTCTAAGAAAGACTCATTTAGAATTATTATGGTACTGGTAGCTCATTATGATTTGGAGTTGCATCAAATGGATGTGAAAACCGCCTTTCTAAATGGGAGTTTGAATGAAGAGGTTTATATGGACCAACTTGAAGGATTTTTATTTGAAGGAAAGGAACACATGGTGTGTAAACTGAAGAAGTCAATATACGGACTTAAGCAAGCTTCCCGACAATGGTATCTTAAGTTCAATGATACTATTACATCATTTGGATTTAAAGAAAATACCGTTGATCAGTGTATATATCTGAAGGTTAGTGGGAGCAAAATCATATTTTTGATTCTGTATGTTGATGATATCTTGCTAGCTACTAATGACCTTGGCCTGTATAAGACCAAGAATTTTCTCTCTAAGAACTTTGAAATGAAAGATATGAGTGAGGCATCCTATGTGATTGGAATCGAAATATTTCATGATAGATCACAAGAATTGTTAGGATTGTCTCATAAAGCATATATTAATAAAGTTCTTGAGAAATTCAACATAAACAAATGTTCTATAAGTGTTGTTCCAATTCAGAAGGGAAATAAATTCAGCCTTATGCAATGTTTAAAGAATGAATTGGAACATAAACAAATGGAACAAATTCCTTATGTATAAAGGAATATTCAGACTCAGATTTTGTTGGCTAGAAAGTCCACATTTGGCCATTTGTTCCTTTTAGCTGGAGGAGCGATTTCATGAAAAAGTGCGACGTAGTCTGTCATTGCTGCATCCACTATGAAAGCTAAGTTTGTGGCATGCTTTGAGGCTACAATTCATGGTTTATGGCTGCAAAACTTTATTTCAGGACTCGGGGTTGTCGATAGTATTGCCAAGCCGCTGAAAATTTATTGTGATAACTTCGCAGTAGTCTTCTTTTCTAAAAACGACAAGTATTCAAAGGGTGCTAAACATATGGAATTGAAATACTTTACGTTAAAGAAGAAGTTCAGAAACAAAGAGTGTCAATTGAACATATTAGCACCAATCTCATGATTGCAGATCCGCTAACTAAAGGGTTGCCGCCAAAGACATTTCATAAACATGTCGAAAGAATGGGCATTATTGAAAACCATTAGTGATGTTATGTTTAAAGCTTTAAGTTCCTTATGTATTTGACACTCTGAGCTCAATTAATTATTATTTCTGAATCACTTATAGATCCTGTTTAATTATGCTGGTATATATACATAAATGAATTATGAGAATGTTAACAGGATTCGTCTTTGATAAAGACATTATTGTTAGACCTTATTGCTTATATAGGCATAGAACTAGTAATGTGATACATGGAAGGGAGTACGTCAAAACAATAGCATACAACCACTATGATCCTTATTAGTTTTTGCTTAACGATGATTTCATGTTTGACCAATATTATGAAGGATTTAGCTTCTGTTATGCACATTATGATTGATTATTAAACCAGTATATTTAATATCTCACATGGATCAAGTGGAAGAATGTTAGCATTTCCTTTTATGTGGCCCACATGGATATACGATTGATTTATCATTTATTTATTCTAAATGATAATTATGATATCTGATTTTATTAGATATTTAAATTTAAGTGATATGATGATTTAATAAAGCTAATTTCCTATTGGTTCATTTTGGGAAGTTGTATCTGATAACCTCTCTTTGATGGAAAGAAAAATTTAACGTATTATCAGATTGGTCATCTCTCTCCTATATATAATATGTTTGACCATCAAGATGGATAAGGAAGAGAATTAGGAAAGAAGGAAAAACTCAATATGTCGTTAATCTATACGCAGTCTCTCGTTTCTCGTCAACAAATATCAATGGATCAAGGTACGCAATTTTGGTTTATGTTTTATGTAAAAATTATTTATTTTAAGATCTTGATTATTATATTTATTAAAAAAAATTCTTTAATGGATCTTACAGCATGAATGAGCCTTGAGGAGGTTGGCTTAAATGTCGACGGTTGCTTTTATGCACTGTTGATGCTACAAGGCCTATCCTTTTGCTGCAAGGCTCTTTGAGGAGTCGCCCCATATGCAAGATATAGCTGCTGCTTTTGATGTGGTTTTGCTGGGCTTCCTAAGTACAATAATGTAGTCAGTCTCTATTTCTCGTGTCCATTCTCTCTAACACACGTTAAGGATTTTCTGAAACTGACCAACGAACATCTAAGAAAACTCAGATACTCTCAGCTATCGATGAGGTATTGTGAATGAAATAAATCAAGTGAACGGTTGCTGTGGAAGTTGCTTTACCATAATTGGAGTGTAGAGCTTAAGAGGGCGTCTAAAAGAAATACTAATTCCAACATATGTTGCTTTCTGTTCCTTTTTTTTTTTTTTTTTCTTTTCTTAAACTACGAGACATCTATGAAGAATGTACAGGCACAGATCCGAATTAGCTTTGACATAACAAACCTGCAGGAAGACCAAAGAGATTATTTAGTTTTGATTAAGCGGACTTCAGAAAATGAAGGAAATTATGACAAGAAGATGGTTAAAAATAATTTATTAATTATTAGTCTCCGAATGTACAGAGGTGGATCTTAATTTTTGAACATTGTTCATGTATACAGAAGATCCCATGGCATCAAAGGGCATCCATTATGGACAAACAATTTGCGCTAACCATGTACCGGCTATGGGATTTTACTACACAATGGCATGCACAATACCCACCTCTCTTAGACAAAAGGAGGAAAACAACTAGCATTTTTGGCTCTACTTATAATACACGGAAACAAGCAACTTGACTGATTATACAAATCCCACAGACAAGGTCAATAATTTTACAATCATCTTTCTGATGTAAAATACGAGGTAGACTGTTACCATTCAGCACATAATGGTAGACTCGCTTCTCAACTAGCCCAATATATGAAAGTATTAGCATGCCCGTAGGAAACCAACCAACAAATTAGGTATCACAAACATGAAATGAAGGATTAATTTTTGTATACTTTATCATATCTATCAGTAAAGATCAATCATTTGTGAACTCTCTCTTGTAGGATGTTGGCACCCCTTTCCTCTTTAGAGAGGTCCCCATTTTGACCAGGTATGGAGGCATTCGCACAGATTTTCTCAAAGACAAAAATAAAGTCTCGTATGTATCCATCAGTTATTTAGAACTAGGTAAAGTTTACTAACATAGAGAAATCAGAAACAAAAATCTTAAAATGTCGCATTTATAGCACCAATATCAAAAGCAAAATTTACCAATTAGCAAAGTGAATGACAAACAATTTTTTATTTAACATGATGCCTGTAAGTTTGACCTTATTATCAGACCGATATTACAGTGCAGTGTTCAAGTTTTTTTAAGAACGTATAGGCATTATTTGCTTGTCATCTTCCATTATTGTTAATAGCTAGCCTCTAGAAAATGAACCCTAGCCTCTGGATTATTCTTGTTTGGGCCTAATGGTCATCTGTAATAGGAATCCTAAAGATGAGAAGAAATTAGTGATAAATAATCATGTTAGTTTTTTAAATGTCAGGACTCAGGATATCTATGCTTCATTTAGTACCACTTTGGGAGCATCTATTTTGTTTGCTCATTCAAATAACGCACAATAAAATGCATTTTTTCCTATACAATAAAAGAAATCCTTGACTTCTTTGAGAACCTAAAAGAACAAGGTTTGGACACAAAGTGCCACTTTGGAAAAAGAAGAAATGACAAAAAAATTTCTTTTTTTGAGGAAAGGAAACAACAAAACCTTTTCATCTCATATTTTCAATAAACTTTCTAGAGAACAGGACTGGTAACTTTGACCTGAATCCCTTCGCCCAACTTGATCCCACCTAGATCTGGCCCATTAATTATTCTCGTTAGGATTGGATATGCTGACAGTTTATTCTTCCTCCACATTTATTCCATTCTTATCCTTTTATGTTATCTATAACACAACTTGTTTGGTCACCATATGATACAAATATTATAATATGATTAAGAATATCAATTTTAGAGGAAATCCTAATCCATGCCTTTCCTTATCCCCCTCCCTTACCCTTCGTTCTGAATCTCCCCTAATTCATCACCCCCATACAAGTGAATAAAGTACTTGAGATGATTCTTCTCCCACTCTTCTTCTCAATTGCTTTTTAACTGTTGGCCCTCCATGATGCTTACCATCATTCATTGCCTTATCACAGAAGGCTAACAGTCATCTATCTCCTGTCACAGACAATGCTTGCAGTCCCACTACAGCCTGACATCAGTCAGCTGCCTTCTCTGCTCCCTTTTCCCCTCTTCCCTTATTTCTTCCTCATCCTTACCCACGTCAGATTCAGGTCAGTGTGATTGACCCACCAACATTATTGGGCTGGCAAAGGTTGAACCACAGGTATGTTAGGTTGTGGGTCTTGATCATCAAGGTTGAATTGAGCCAACTCGACCAGTTGCCACCTCTAGGAGTCACTTTTGGGTTATCATGTATCATTTCCCCCTACAGAGTATCTGAGGATATCATCAAGCCGACAGAAGAAAAAGAGGGGAAAGATGATTTTGCAACACGAGTTCTAGGACCCTTTTTTTCCATCTTTGGGAAGGACAGGATTGAATTATAGCTCAAGTTCAGTTGAAGGTTGTTAGTATGAGAAGTGCTTGGAACTATTAATCATAAATGTCTGGTTTACTGATGATTTTTGGTTTCTTTGATGAATTTTTAAGTGAGATCATTAGTTGATGTTAAATATGTCTTGAATTTTATATATTGGGCCCGGTTTATGACCCGACCCGATATTCTTGTTGGGCCCGGACCAAACCGGTCCGCTAGGGTTTATTTTATGAAAGTATTTTTTTTTTTTTTTGGGCGTATATATATAGATATACGTGTGAAAACTTCTGTAAGGGTTTTGGAGACCTCCTCCTTTTGATAATGGAACTTTGTTTGCCCTTGCCCGTGGATGTAGTTCATCATGATCGAACCACGTAAATTCTTGGTGTTCCTTTGTTTGTTTATTGCTTTGATTTATTTTTAAATCTGATTTCCACAACAAACTGGTATCAGAGCTTTGGTTCGAAAACAATTTTGTTGAAAAAAAAAGGGAAAAACCTAACCCTAATTTTTTTTTGTTGGTCTTCGTCTGTCTCCTCTGTTTTCTTTCGACGGCTCTGGTACGGCGACTTGGAGAGCGACGAAGGGGAAAAGGCTTCGTGGCTTTGGAAGCTCTCGCAAGATCAGCGGCGATGGCTGTGGAGGAAGGACGAGACGAAGTGCTTCAGCTCCTCTCGATTTGGTTTTGGTGCTCCAAACGACGTGCGTTAGCGAGGGAGAGAACTGACTGCAGCGATCGAGTCTGACGGTTCCGAGGACGGAGGCATCGCTTCTACTCGGAACAAAGCCATCGTTCGCGCTCTTGGTATCAAAGGGAAAAGAGTCCGCAGTCTTCCGCCGCTGGATTCGCTGGAGAGCGAGAGAAAAATAGGACAATCCCTACCTCCGTTGCCCGAAAACCATCTGCCCATCTCGAAAGACCTCACGAGAGAAGCCCAAAACCACAAATCCGCGAAGGGAGAGGTCAGAACGCTAGGTAACCCTCCAACAACCAACCCTAGCGCACTCCCACCCGTTCTTCTCTGGTTTCGTTCTTTATTAAAATCTAAATCTAAAGAGGGAAAAGAGAGAGAGAGACGGGACGAGGGGAGCGGAGGAAGGTGGCACAGAGAGGTAAAAGAACGCCACCGGCCGCGCATTAAAAGCGTGTGGTGGCCATCTTCATTGGTGGCTGGAGGCCCACCCGCGCCCCTTGGGCTCCGTCTACCAACGCTGTCCGCGCCTGCAGCGCCGCCACGTGCACCGCCTCCAGGTACCTCAGCCTCTGTTCCTGTTCCGATCTCATCTGATCGGGTTGGACGCCGTGGCAACGAGCGGCGGAAGGGGGATTTCCTTGTGACAGAGATCGCGGATCTTCTCCTGCCTCCCGATCCGAACGCGCTGGGCATACCTGCCAGGAAGCCTCTGTTCCGTCCGTGAAGCTGTTCCCAGGATCTCTTCTTCTTCTTCAATCAAAACAGAAAGATCGTTTCTTTCTTTGAAATTTTTGGGATGTCATCTTTGAAGTTTCAGATTGCACCATTTGATGGACAGAACAACTTCGGATTATGGAGAATAAAGATGAAGGCTTTATTGAAGCGAGAGGGTTCTGTCAGAGTACTGGATAATAGTTATACAGATGATATGACCATGGCTGAGATTGAAGAGATGGATGAGAAGGCGCATAGTGCGATCCAGTTGTCTCTAGAAGACAATATTTTGCGAGAAGTCGCAGATGAGGAAACAGCGGCCGATCTTTGGAAGAAACTGGAAAGTCTCTACATGAAGAAATCTTTAACATCGAGACTTTATTTGAAGCAGCGTCTTTATACCCTAAAGATGCGAGAAGGTACGCCTATTAAGGAACACTTGAATGAGTTTAATAAGATTGTTATGGATATGAAAAATCTAGATATTAAACTCGAGGATGAAGATCAAGCTTTGATTGTGTTATGCTCATTGCCTGCCTCATACGAAAATTTTGTGAACTCGATGCTTTATGGACGTGAATCCATAACTCTAGAGGATGTTAAAGCATCCTTGAATTCTGCAGAATTGAGAACAAAATTGAATGAAAATACTAGTGGAGACAGGGCAGATGATTTATTCGTGAGAGGTAGGGCAAAGAAAAAGGATAAAGCTTTTAGAAAGAAATCTGTTGGTCGTTCAAAATCTAGGCCACCTGGAGATACGACGAACGTTGAGTGCTACTATTGTCACAAGAAAGGATATTACAAGTCAGATTGTCCTGTGCTCAAGAGAAAGGATAAGCAACGTAGTCAACGTCAAGATGCGGTGAATGTTGCTGAGAAAGATGAGTCTAGTGTGTCAGATAGAGTTCTTACAACATGCTCTGTTGTTAGTTTTTCAAACGATGTTTGGATAATGGATACAGGAGCATCATATCACATGTGCCCAAATAGGGAATGGTTCACTACATACGAATCATTGAATGGTGAATCAGTTTTTATGGGAAATGATGCAGTATGTAAAATTGTGGGAATTGGTACTGTTCAGATTAAGTGCCATGACAAAGTTGTGAGAACCTTGACTGAAGTTAGGCACATACCAGACTTGAAGAGAAACCTTATTTCTTTGAGCTGTTTGGATTCCATTGGGTGTATGTACTCAGGTGGAGATGGAGTTCTAAAAGTCACCAAAGGCAACCTAGTAGTGATGAGAGGAAACAAGGTGAATCACTTGTATCATCTATAGGGTAGCACAGTTATGGGTTCTTCGATTGGCACAGCAAATTCTGTTTCTGCTGATGATAGAACAAAATTGTGGCATATGCGTTTGGGCCATATGAGTGAGCGTGGCATGACAGTTTTGAGTAAACGTGGTTTACTATGTGGTGAGCGGACAACCTCACTAGATTTCTGTGAGCACTGTGTTCTTGGCAAGCAGTGCAAGGTCAGTTTTAGTACATGCACACATTCAATGAAGGGTACACTCGACTACATACATTCTGATTTATGAGGACCGGCACAGGTTCCATCTAAGGGTGGTGCTCTTTACTTTGTGACATTTATTGACGATTATTCCAGAAAAGTTTGGGTTTATTTTCTGAAAAGAAAAAGTGAAGTGTTTGAAACCTTCAAGAAGTGGAAAGCCCTTGTTGAGAATCAGACAGGAAAGAAGATCAAACGTCTGAGGACCGATAACGGTCTTGAGTTCTGTGGTGGTGATTTTAATGAATTCTGTGCAGATGCAGGTATCGTTCGACACCGTACAGTCAGGTATACTCCACAGCAAAATGGAGTGGCAAAAGGATGAACAGAACTTTATTGGAGAGGGCAAGATGCATGCTCTCTAATGCTGGCATGGAAAAGGCTTTTTGGGCTAAAGCAGTTAACACTTCATGCTATCTGGTTAATCGTTCTCCTTCAATAGCAATTGAATGCAAGACTCCTTTTGAGATGTGGTCAGGTAAGCCTTGTGATTATTCAAATCTAAAGGTTTTTGGATGCCCTGCTTACTATCATGTTAAGGATGATAAACTTGAACCTAGAGCAAAGAAGTGTATCTTTGTTGGTTATGCTGATGGCGTGAAGGGTTATCGTCTGTGGTGCATGGAACCTAATTCACCTAAATTCATTATTAGTAGGGATGTTACTTTTAATGAAAAGTTTATGTTAGATCAAAGGAATGCTGTTGATGAGTCTGCAGGAAAACATGAGAGTGATACAAATGAGGTGGAGGTTCAGGTCGAGCTTCGAAAAAAGAGCTCTCAAAATGATTTGAGCGAGCAAATTGTTACTATTGATTCTAGTTCAGATAAGGAAGCTCAAGATGAGGTGGAGAAGCCATACTCTATTGCTACTGGCAGAGAAAGGAGGGAGATTCGATCCCCTCAAAAATATGGGTTTTCTGATCTGGTGGCTTATGCCCTTACGGCAGCAGAAGATATGGGTATTCAGGAACCATCTACCTATACTGAAGCTGTTACTTGTTCGTAATCAGAAAAGTGGACTGTTGCTATGGCTGAAGAACTGGAATCACTTCACAAGAACCAGACTTGGGACTTGGTGCCATTGCCTAAAGGAAAAAGAGCCATTGGGTGTAAATGGGTCTTTAAGAAAAAGGAAGGTATTTCAGGCGTTGAAATTAGTAGATGCAAGGCAAGACTTGTAGCTAAAGGTTACAATCAGAGGGAGGGAATTGATTATGATGAAGTGTTCTCTCCTGTTGTGAAACACACTTCTATTCGTGTGTTGCTGGCTATAGTTGCTCAATTTGACTTAGAGCTTGAGCAACTCGATGTGAAGACAGCCTTTTTGCATGGTGAGCTTGAGGAGACTATTTATATGGCCCAGCCTGAGGGCTATTATGTAGAAGGCAAGGAAGATCATGTATGTCGATTGAAGAAATCGTTGTATGGTTTGAAGCAGTCTCCAAGACAGTGGTATAAAAGATTCGATAGTTTTATGACACGGAACGGTTATCATAGGAGTAGCTATGATAGTTGTGTGTACTTCAGGAAGGTGTCAGATAAATCCTTTGTCTATCTCCTTTTATACGTGGATGACATGCTCATTGCTGCAAAGAACATGACAGATGTGTTGATCTTGAAGAAATGTCTCAGTAAGGAGTTTGAAATGAAAGATCTGGGTCCTGCCAAGAAGATCTTAGGAATGGAGATTCAGAGAGACAGAAAAGCAGGTAAGTTATATCTCTCACAGAGGAGATATATTGAGAAGGTACTTGAGAAGTTTGGGATGCAAAACTCTAAGCCTGTCAGTACACCTTTAGCATCACATTTTAGACTCTCAGCTATACATTCACCTCAGTCAGAGGTCGAGGAGGCTGCAATGTCTTCTGTCCCATACTCCAGTGCAGTTGGTAGCTTGATGTACGCTATGGTATGCACTCGTCCCGACATTGCGCAGGCAGTTAGTGTGGTGAGCAGATATATGGCACATCTTGGAAAGGTCCATTGGCAGGAAGTGAAATGGATACTTAGGTATCTTAGAGGCTCCACAAAATTGGGCCTAATGTTTGATAGAAATAGTTCTAACTGTACTTCTGTTGTGGGATTTGTGGATTCTGATTATGCCGGGGATATTGATAAGAGAAGATCTTTGACTGGCTATCTTTTCACATTATCTGGCTCGGCTATAAGTTGGAGATCAACTTTACAGTCGACAGTTGCTTTGTCTACAACAGAGGCAGAGTATATGGCAGCAGCAGAAGCAGTAAAAGAAGCTATTTGGTTACGAAATCTTGTTTAAGAACTTGGGCTCAAGCAGGAAGACAATTCAGTTGTCTTTTGTGACAATCAGAGTGCTATTTGCTTGATTAAAAATCAAGCATATCATGAGAGGACTAAGCACATTGATATCAGGTATCATTTTATTCGAGAGGCATTTACTGAGAGAAATATTACAGTAAAGAAAGTAGACACTGCTGATAATCCTGCTGATATGCTGACCAAGATAGTTTCCGCCAACAAGTTTAAGCATTGCTTGGACTTGATTGGCATGCTTGTTTGAGGTTTGCTCCTTCTGGGGCTTGGTGGCGAGGTGAATGAAAGTTCTATTTTTGTTTTTTCTTGAAGTGGATATGTTTTTCGTTGCATCCCTTGTTTCCTACACCGAGTTAGCTCACGTAGGCTTAGGGATGCTGGGAGAATATGTTCGACTTCTAGTTTGTTAAATTCAAGCCAAGGTGGAGATTTGTTAAATATGTCTTGAATTTTATATATTGGGCCCGGTTTATGACCCGACCCGATATTCTTGTTGGGCCCGGACCAAACCGGTCCGCTAGGGTTTATTTTATGAAAGTATTTTTTTTTTTTGGGGCGTATATATATAGATATACGTGTGAAAACTTCTGTAAGGGTTTTGGAGACCTCCTCCTTTTGATAATGGAACTTTGTTTGCCCTTGCCCGTGGATGTAGATCACCATGATCGAACCACGTAAATTCTTGGTGTTCCTTTGTTTGTTTATTGCTTTGATTTGTTTTTGAATCTGATTTCCACAACAGTTGAAGCTCTTCATATTGGCATCAATCTCTCCTGCAATATTCAATCATCTCCTTAGTTACTTTCATATTTCATTCTCTTTGGCCCATGCTTTCAGATGGAGTCTTATTTATATTATTTGACTTGGGCATGGCCTTCCCTTTTACCAGGCTTGAGAATAAAGTACCATTTTTTCTTGTCCACCAATCTTCTGAATATCTAGTAGTGAATCATCAATTCTTTAAAGTGAAGAACTTCTGCAATATATAAACAATATTATGTAC
Source organism: Calamus simplicifolius (assembly GCA_900491605.1). Lineage (NCBI taxonomy): Eukaryota > Viridiplantae > Streptophyta > Magnoliopsida > Arecales > Arecaceae > Calamus > Calamus simplicifolius. The sequence continues at coordinate 243,244 of UESW01002295.1, forward strand.
AGCAGGGTTAATAATCTTGATGCTAAGATATTGTACTGACACATTACCAACACAATATGATTGGCATAATACAGTATACATCCCATACTAAGATAGCTTACAAGTCCTTATTATGATGGTACTGCACAAACCAAGTAGTAGGTCAGTATCGAGATGGTACCGCTTGGTTGAGCACCACTGAGTGATTCTTGTCAACTCAAACTGGTTCCCATATCCAACCAACAAACCAATCCAGTTACACATTGCTTCAAAATGGTATGCCCCAAACTTGGCAATTTAGGTCAGTTTTGCATTCCTTGATGTGCAGCCTGTTGAACTATGAAACACAAGATCCTAAAAGTGCAAATACACATTTGTAGCAAAATAGTCAATTTAAGAGATCAAATCTCAGCAGTACCTTATTTTGATGAAGTATTTGAACTCCTTGTTGAGCAAGATGAGGACGATATAGTGTAGAAAAGATAGGGATTAGGCCCTCCTAATCTCAAGAAAAAAGGGGGAAAAATCAGCAGCCCTAACCAAAGCTTGATCAACAGTGCACATGTCATGCACAACCATGATATTTTGAAACTTTATGCGAGTTTCTAGAAATCAAAATCCTAATGCATGAACAGGATACAGCTTATCACTCCGAACATTTATTTCTGCAATTTCTTAGTTTTTGAACTGTCATTTTTTCTTTTTCTGCTTTCTGGACATCTATCCCTGATTACCAATCAACCATGAGTTAACAGAGCTAATACTACTACCTGAAAACAATGTGCAACATTGCAAGCACAATGTAACAGACTCATACTAGCTACCATGACCTGGTCTCCTGATCCAGACCTTATGCTTGTGGCAGGATCAATGTGCCCTAAAGAAACCTATGGGCATAAAAAATGCATTCCTGTCCTGACCCTAAATAATCTGATCGCTAGTTTCTCAGGTCTGGGCTGTATTTAAGACTGATGATAAAAGGGGTCAAGCACAACCACACAAACTCCAAACCTACCCGGCCCAAATGCAAGCCCTATATTTAAGCTATCATTTAGAGAAGATCTGAGTTCATGATGGCCTCTTTACATCCTTGATGTCAGCAAAACTTCACATTCTTAGTGAAAAAGCAAAAGAATCAAATATATGCATACCTCAGTGGCCATTAATTTGCGAACATTATTAGCATAGAGTTTGGGGTCGTCCTTTTCCTGCTCTGAAGAATAATATACAGGCAAATGGATCACTTCGATATGATTAACAAATTGACCAAGAAGCAAAAACACATGACGCACCTGCAAACCTTTAGAGTGTTAATAACATGATAATTTACTAGTGCGTTAGAAATTTAACACAATGAATTATAATTCCCTTCAAACGTTGCAGCTCAACAACAACAAAGATAAGAGAGAGCAGAAGGGGAGTGGGAGATACAGAAGATCAGGGTGGATGCATGGGTGCATGGAGGTGAATTAGAGCAGCAGTTGACAAAGTTATTGCCATTTGTCACCAGCTTTATCCAGAAAAGTGAATAATTTACCTTTAAAAAAGTCATTATGGAAGAGCATGAGAAGAATGAACAACAAAATCAAGTAGAATGAGATCATACTCAAGCATCCATTCAGTATTGCTTCTCATAGGACAGAAAAATTCATGCATAAGACAATCAGAAAAAAAAAAAACTTTTAACCAAAAATATTATTGGCAAGTCAATTCTTACACTCTTCAAATAAAGTCATTACAGAACCATGTCCCTTTGACTCAAAAACTTAACTAGCAATAAGATATGGCTGATTGATCTGTCAGATAGGAAAGCATGTCATTCCATCTTAGTAAGAGTAAATTGATTGCCTGAGCAGAAAAAGATTTAACGAATGAAGTAAAAAAACCCCTCCGAAGGTCAATCTCTAATGCTTAAGATCTGATTTCAGATAAGATCTGAAATTGAAATAAGCGCAGAATTGCACAATGGGAGCGTAAAGATGCTCCAGAGGCATAAAACAAGACTTGGTCCAAAGCAAATCAGCCAAAAAAAAATTTTGTAAGAAGAAAACAATAGAACAGGAATATTTTCAATCTCTGTAAAAGCTGATTCACCCTTATTCCACCTTAAGATGAGCCAAAGAGGCCCTAATTTGATCCTACAAACACTAGGACACACATAAAGGTGGACAAAAAAAAAACCCTTAAAACATTGCAGTCTAAAACTGGACTGGGAAAAAGAGGTGGGGACCTCCTAGTCCGTATGGTCTGGGAGGAAACATATGGCTTCAGTCTCTCTCCTGAATTGATGTGGGACCCAGATAAGTGGTTGGCTCCTCTTACATCTGAATGCCTAAGTTGGCTGCTGAGTTGGCAGAATCAGAGCAGAAAACTAAACCCTAAAGGACCATAGCCAGATCTAATCTGAGCTTCCCATCAACTAAACGCTTCTGAATGCCTAAGATCATACCCAAGACCAGCAATAACTGAAAATAAGCAAAAAATAAACTAAAATTACAGCAAATTGACTGGAAGCTTTAGATTCTCATGCTCCCATATTTCTTGTTCCTCACCGTCAATGCTCGTCTTCAGCTTGGATTGCACAAAAAGCTGTGTTTACAAAGCTTCCACATTAGTCTACATCGTTTGACCACCAATCCACTGTGGTTTGGCCCCACTGCTTCGATCCTATATTGCAATTGCTTGCCAGTAGCATGTGGAGAAGTTGACTAACAACAGTCCAGTAATCCAGTGATGAAATCTGAATCTCAGGGCTCCTAAACATCATGTTGCCCAGATGTAGCAACTCAAGAGAGGGATGAATTGGGTATTTAAAATTAATTACTAGCGCAGATATGTGCTTAATTATTAGTTCGCAGCAGTGTAGTGCAATGCATAAAACAAAATCACACAGAATAAGCAATCACAAACACAAGAGGGTTTATAGTGGTTCAGTGCCAAACTCGGCTCCTACGTCACTCCTCAAAAATCCTTTGGGAATTTCACTAATCGTATCACAACGATTACAACCCCTAGCCTTCTCGGCTAGTCCTCTTGTTTCACGGCACAAGACAGCCAAACCCTAGCCTTATCCGGCTAGTCCTCTTGTTTAACGGCACAAGGAAGCCAAACCCCTAGCCTTACTCGGCTAGTCCTCTTGTTTAACGGCACAAGGAAGCCAAACAACAATCTAGGGTTATCCTTAACCCTATTACAAGAAATTTTAGAATAGATAACAGATAGCTCCTAACTTGAGCAAATATTCGAAGAATACTTTACAAATTTGAAGCAAATCTTCAGCAATGAGTGTGGATCTCCAAGGTAGCTGAAGCTTTTGAATGCTTTACTGGATCTGGACGACTTGAGCGGTGATGAAGATTTGTCAACTTCAATGCATAAGAACTTGCTTTCCAACACTCCGAAAAATATGCAATGAACACTCTCTTTCTTGATTTCTTTTCCTCTTTTTCTTTTTCCGATTCGTCATTGTGTTCCTCTGATCCCAGCTATTTAAACCAAAAAAATATCCGTTAGACACATTGGTAATAAGAGGAAATTAAAATGGGAGAAAAATGTAACGTTTTGAGATTATTTCCCTATTGATTGCATTTAATCTTTTGATGAGGAAAGATCTCTGTCAAACACCAAAAGAGCAAAAGTCAGTCATCATGAAAATGGAAATATACTTAAAGAGAGAGAGAGAGAACATGTAAGAATGTAGAGTGGTGGTTGGCAGGAATTAATTTTCCAGCAAGCTTCTTTGAAGACGTCCGGCTCATGGAGAAGAATAAAATCAGCCATAAGAAAATAAAGTAGTTAGCTCTCAAGCTAACTCTTTC
>UESW01002296.1:0-183692 GCA_900491605.1 Calamus simplicifolius
TATATTTGATAAGTGTTTCAGGAATAAGATTGGTGGTATTCATCAATAATTACTTAGAAATCAGTTTCAAATTAAATTTAAATAAAATTTATGTAAGTTCAGAATTTGGAGCCGACACCCTAAGTCCTCGGAGCGACTCCAGAGAGTATCAGAACATTGTTGATTTTCGGCACGGTTCGGAGTCGATACCTAAATTTCTGGAGCCAACACATGATAATTTGGGAGTTGATACCTGCAGAGTGTGGAGCCGACTTCAGACCAATTACAGAGAGCGATGTTTTCGGACACTGGTGGAGCCGACACCTTCAAATTGGAGCCGACTCAGATCTCGCTAAGCCGACATTTCAAAACTTGGAGCTGACACCTTGACGATCGTTTATTACTATTTTTGGAAATACGATTTGGAGCCGACATCTGAAGACCTGGAGCCGACACCTCCACGTCAGAAACGGAATTCAAGTTTTCAACGGATATTTTTTCTTACCTAACTCTAACGAATCTATTTCTTTTGGTAAGGTACATCCAAGGACATCTCCAACGGCTTTTTTTTACCTACTCATGGATTGAAATGCTTATAAAAAGGGATTGAGCCATTTGAAATAACAAGAACAAAAAAATAGAGTGACGAAAAGAAAGAAAGAGAAATCAAAAATCCCACTTCAAGAAATCTTTGAGCCAAAGCCTACCATTATTGAGAGTTGGAAGAGGAATCCAAAATGCCAAAAGAGCTATTTCAAAGGATTTCCCTAACTTGAAGAAGAAGGAGAAAGCCCTAAACCTTCAACCGGTTCTTCACCAAAATCTCTGTTCTAATTCCATTCAATTCAGAAGAGAAGGAGAAGAGAAGAAAAGAAGAAAAGCTCAAGCCCTACAACTGATTCAGAAATCAGGCTTTTCTATTTTCATTTACTTACATTGCTCATTTGCTCAATTAAGGAGCTGTTATTGTTATAAACTCTTAATTGATTTTTGTTTGTCTAATTCAATCTCAGGGGATTGAATTAGTTGAGGTTGTTTAACCTCGGGTAAGCTAAGTGTAGCTTACATTGGGTTTTGTGCTGTGAACCCGGAAAAACCAGGGTAAGCTAAGTGTAGCTACATGGGTTTTGTGCTGGTGAACCCGGAAAAACACTGGGTTCGTTGTGACCCTGGAAAAACAACAAGTTTGAGTTGTGAGCTTGCAAAACAACTCGACTGTAATCAAGTGGATTATAGTGTGGACCCAATACTGCTTGGGAGTAGACGTAGGTGTTGGATACACCGAACCACTATAAAAATCTTTGTGTTTGTCGTGCTTTATCTCTCTCTATCTCATTTATTTGTGCTTAGCATTTATCTATACATTGCACTCAAGCACTTTCATACAAAGTACTAGTTTTAAGTGTTAAAATTTTAAAAAACCCAATTCACCCCCCTCCTCTCTTGGGTTGCCATCTGGGCCAACAATATGTCTGAACATAATTTCGATGACATGGTTCGATTAATGAAAGAGATTACTCCGGCAGGACGTCTGGTGCCTAAAAACTTTTATAGAACAAAGCAGTTAGTAGAAGGAATGGGTCTTCCAGTTGAAAAGATTGACTATTGTAAAAATGGATGCATGATATACTGGGTGAAACAGAATGTTGATTACTTGTAAGTTTTGTGATCATCCTCGATACAAGAGGCAACGTCGAGGTAGCAAAACAGTGATTCATGATAAAAGATGTACTACTTTCCTCTCACTCCTAGATTGCAAAGATTGTTTGCATCAAATGTCACAGCATCGAAGATGGGGTTATGTGCCACCCTTTCGATTCCCCTGCAGCAATATTTTAATGATAACCATCTATAATTTGCATCAGAGACTCGAAATGTTCGATTGGGTGTTTCCACTGATGGTTTTCAACCATTTGAGCAATCTGGACAACAATATTCTTCTTGGCCGGTTATTGTGACTCCGTACAATTTGCCACCTTTGTTGTGTATAAAGGATGCTTACATGTTCTTAACTGTATTGATTCCTGGGCCAACTAATCCTAAGGATAAGTTGGATGTTTACTTACAGCCACTGATATCATAACTTAATCATTTATGGCTTGATGGTGTGCTGACTTATGATATTTCAATGAAACAAAATTTTCAAATGCCTGCTGCTCTTATGTGGACAATTAGTGACTTTCCTGCATATGCGATGTTGTCTGGGTGAAGTACTGCTGAAAGGTTAGCTTTTCCTTATTGTATGAATCAGACGATGCTTTTACTCTTTCAGAGAGTAGAAAACAGTCATGGCTTGACAACCACTGTAAGTTCTTACCTCAAGACCATTTTCATAATATTCTTTACTACTAAACCTACTTTACATATTAATTATATATTGTCTCTCGGTGATTGAAACTCAATTTTTTTTACTAAATCTATTTTTAGTTATACTTTTAATCTATATATATTAATCATGTATAATTTTTATTTTTTAAAATAAAAATAAATTTTCAAAATTACTAATTAAATAATGGTACTATATCTCTTTATAAAATACATATTATATATAAAAAATATTTTATTTTAATTTTAGAATCTTTCATTTTTTTTTTTGAAATGTACAAAGAGTAAAAGGTTGATGAAAGGAAGAATCGTTATTGTGCACTAATATTTAAGAAAAATTTTAAAAATTTATCTAATTCATAGGAAACCAATTTAGATAGATGATTAATTCTTACCCCCAATTTGATAGGTAGTAATAACTTAGGAATGTAAGTAACTTTTCTTTTGATTTTTTTTGATCAATTAAAAGAATATGAGTAAGGTGGTCAAATTTTTTATAAAATTTTTCATCAAAAGTAGCTAAACAAAAAATTTTAGTTTTGAAATTCTAAAATTTTAATTTCAAATGAATTTGTTTTGAAAATCCTTCATTCAAACACACTACAATGAATGTGGTGAGGCTTGATGGGGCTTGGGTTCATAGGGAGTCAATAACTGTTTGACTAGTGGTGGATTATAGACTTGGCAGCATCAATCTCCAAGGGAGGTGTCTTCAAAGGTTAGGGATGAGGCAAACCTGTGTTTGATTGAGCAATGGCTATGAGAGATTTTTGCATTGATCCCAGGGGTGCATGTGCAGGCAATCAAGCTTAGGATGTGAGTCAATTGAAAGCTTCAACCATACATTATGCTTTTACGGGCTTATTGTTCATCATCATCACCATCACCACCACCACCTGTATCGAAGGACATGTTCTCTACTTGGTCGATGATTTGGAGGGAGTCACCAAGTATGCACGGGCATATGATTTTGGCTTACTTTCACTAGTAGGTGGAGGGATTATTCCAGGAAAACATAAATCTTTTTGGCTTTTTTCATCTTCTTGCAGTATATTTCTCTTATTTTCACCTTCCTCTTTACTTGCACATTACGAATTTGAGGTTATTTCATTTGAGCACTTTGACCTCTTTAGGGTGATGCCACGTCTAGGATACCTTTCATTTTTTCTTAGCTGTGATGCATAAACATTAAACAAATTATGGAAATAATGAGATTTGTGAAGTATCTTGTATTTGATAAAATGAGTAAAATAAAGTGGCGCAGTAGAAGGGTGTAGGTGAGAAATTTTTTTTAAAATAATGAGCATAAATTGCTTAAACAAAAAAAAAAAGACGATAAGGAACATGTTTCTATTAACAAGATTGAGTATTGGGAGATTTGTTGCAAGATAAATATAAACAAAATTTAATAGTAATAGCTAATGGAGGAAAATATGTAAATATTAGATTTAGGGGATGCTAAAAGCTAATGAAATCTTTTAGTGTGGTCAGAGGGAGAAACATGAGAGCCAAATATAGGCTAATGCATATCATGAGATTTACAATAAGAGTGGGTTGATTTGTTAGAGAGAAAATCTTAGAGTTTGTAATGCAGCATGACTAGGAGTTGATGCAAGAGAGAGCCTGTAAGGAGCGTATTGAGAGGGAGTGAAGGAGAATCAAGTTGGAGAAATGTGGAAATAAAGAGCTCATAATTGGGTGCCATTTGGTGAGTGGTACTTGAGAGAGAAGGATGATGGGCTAAAACGAAGTAATTTTATCACAACGTACCCCTATGAGTGTGTGGAGACTTCTTTTTGAGATGTACTCATAAGAGAAATAAGCCATGAGGTGAAGGTCTCAAGGAAACCAAAGGTTTATTAATAGGGGTCTAGGGGTACATCTCAAAAATCCTTAAATTCAAAGGCCTCCCGGTCTAATTCTTAGAAATAAAAAGTCTTCAAACTAGACATAACATTTTTGATGTGCTGCCTTTTCTTTTGAACTTAAATCAATGGCTATTAAAGGTCATGGATGAGTCAAGCCCTAATATTCTCTTCAGGCCAGAGTTTGTCAAACTCCAAGCAAAACAAACTAAGCTGTACACCAATAGCTAGTCACAATGCTAATGCCAAGGCCAAATTTCCTTCCCCTCCTTATTCATGCTTTAATTTAATTATAAAATTTACATTATGCTATAATTAATACTGATTTAATTCTTTCACATGCTAACAACATATATTACTAATACAAAAAGTAAAAAAGACATAATATAATAACATTTTTTTAACTTTTATTAGTTAGATCAGTGTTATTTAAATTACGTTTTAACATTAAATTAAACTGTTAAAATATTTTTTTTTTGATTCCCAACGCAAAGTGTACATTTATCTATTTCAACGAACAATAGCAGTATAGTATCCTACCGTATGAATTATGTTTTTAAAATTATATAATTTGTCTTTAATTCCGACCTAATCTATAGTTTTAAGTAGCTTATTTTAAAATTTTAAAAATAACCTAATACATATATTTTAATTTATAAATAATAATTTTAAAATTAATTTAATAATATAAATTATATACATCTATTTTTTAAAAAATAAATAAAACATTTTATTTTTTAATTTATAGTTTCGAATCAACTAACTTTTAATTTAAAAGAATTTTTAAAATATATTTTTAAATATATAATTAAAAAAGACAAATCTGTATATTTATTGATCGCACGAAATAAACCTAATTTTAATAAGAGTGGGTTGAACGGACGGTCCTCAGAATAGCTTTTTAATTCTTGTAAAATTAGTTTCATTCCTCTCTTCAGTGCCAATGGTACATTGGTCTTTAAGTGTCGATCGGAGTCGGGCTTGAGTGCCGAGCTGGCTTCGGGCTTTTTGGATCCGTGGTACACCAATCTTTAGTGCCAATGGTACATTGGGCTTTCGAGATGCCAACGGAAGGTTGGTCTTGAATGTTGATGCAGAGTCGGTCTTCCCTGCATGACATTTTTAAACATCAACAAAAGAAATGTTGTCTTAAGTGCAGCATACTTAGCTCTTGTAGCACCCCTGTTTCTTTCTGCTAATTTGGATACTTCAGTCGCGGTGGTCTGCCCCTCAGGGAAATAGGCCGGGGGCTGAGGCCGAGGCCGAGGTAGGCCAGGGGAAGCAGAGGCCGAGGCAGGCCGTTGAGGTCGAGGGGGGCTCGATAGACTGCACGATCGAGGGGAGCAGGAGATGGAGGCCTTCCGAGGTCGACGGGAGCTAGCAGGGAAGATGAGAGCTAGCCTGGTGGGTTTAGATGGGTCTGGTGACACCGGGACAGGGCTAGTCCTGGCATCGTGGAGTCCGGAAGCAGCTGGGGCTAAGGAGCCTTCCGAGAGCATGGAAATGGGAGTTGGGAGCTCCTTGCCTTGACCTTCTTATCTCCCAAGCCAGCTTTGGAGAAGGATGAAAGCGCCCGGAGGTAGCTGGAAGGAAGCTTGGACATGGGAGCTAGAGTGCCACTGCCCTTACTTGAGCCTTCCTCTACGCCGCCGTCCGTAGGAGAGTAGGCCGCTTGGGAGGCGAGTGATGGCTCGCTGAGCTTTAAGTCATGATGAGTTTGATGATGGTGGACCTCTTGCTGGGGAGTTCTCTTACCGGATGGATGATGGATGGCTTGGGCAGTGAGCAAAGAGTGAGTGGAAGCTTTGCTTGCTGCTGCGTAGTCATGAGATGTTGTCTCTGAAGCTTTTGCTCAGTTTGTTGAAGGTGCCCCCCAGCATAACTGGTGAAAGCTTCTCGGATTCTTGTCGTCACCATCTTCATGATCCACCATTTTGATAAAAAGGTGATGAGGATCTGCAAACCGGCATCGCTGATCCTTCCCTTCCTGGCGCGCTACTCTGATGCCGCCAAATCATCGTCCTCGAATGTCGGCGAGCGTCCGGTCGCCTCCTCCAGCGAGCCCGGGATCCTTCAGCGAGCTTCTTGCGCATATGGGCCTGCAAACAGTCCTTGGGGTTAGCGATTCCTACGGGGACCTTTTGACGCTCAAGTCAGTGCTCTGGGTAACAGCCGCGAGCTTGAGGAAGCTCGAAAGAGAGAAGAAGAGAGAGGCTTAGAGTCATGCTCTCTGTGAGCAAGAATGAGCGTTTAGGAGTGGGATGAGCTTGTTCTCCGTTCCCTGGTCGGGGGTCCCTCTTACCTATTTTATAGATGCTTAGAGACTGTCTGGCTTGAGTGGTTGATTACTTTTCAGAGCATTAATTGATGGCAGCAATAGTGGAGCCACCTCCATGTGATGTGTCAGACTGCAGGCTATGTCCCGTCAGAGTAGGTGGCTGCAGCTGGTTGGTAGGTGCTATTTGGTTTGGACAGCTATCGCAGGCTGCTGCAGGGCGTGACCGACCATTACGACGCTTGCCAGACCGACCTTGGACGGTTGTTGCAGAAGATAGTGGACCACGTGGTTACCACAGACGGTTGGTAGACCATGTGGCTGTGTTAGGCGGCTCGAGGCAGCTGGACACGAGGTCCGAGGCTGACTGGAGCCGAGGTGGAGGCTGGAGGCCGAGGCTGAGGGGAGCTCGGGAGCTGAGGTCGACTAGGGCCGAGGTGAAGGTTGGAGGCCAGGGCCGAGGCGGAGGCTCGAGGCCGGGGCCGAGGCGGAGGCTGGAGGCTGGGGCTGATTGGAGGCCGAGACCGACTAGGGGCGAAGACCGTCTAGAGGCCGAGGCCGATTGGGGGCGAGCCGGGACCGAGGTGGAGGCTGGAGGCCGGGGCTGAGGCGGAGGCTGGAGGCCGAGGCCGACTGGGGGCGGAGTCCGACAGGAGGCCGAGGCCGACTAGGGGCGGAGGCCGACTGGAGGCCAAGGCTGACTGGGGGCGGAGGCCGAGTTGCCAAGCCAAAATGCTGAGACCGAAAGGACCTCAGAGGCTGAAGTCACCCTTCGTGATCGAGACGGGCTCTATCAATTTTTTTCATAGTTTTTAACAACGTTTGAATTAGCCACATCACTTACCCTTCGAATCTCCTCCTCCGAGGTAAGAGACTGAAATCGCTGCTCTCCCATTTCTCTGTTATTCAAATTTTCTGTTCCCACTCTCCGCTCTCAGTACGCCTAGCTTTTTATCCATTCTTGTAAAATTGACCGGTTTTTATTCCTCTTTTCTTTCACCTTCCACCTTCTGAGCTGATTTATTGCTTTCAATATGGTGTTATTTTTGAGATTTCTTTATTGTTTATTTATTTGTCAACGATTTCAGTATATCGTTGTCAGGATGGTCTAGAGCTCTCGTTTCTTCTAATATTTCATCACTTAATAACGATCTATGTGTCTACCTGGAGATGTCCTAAGGCTGGTACTTCATGCTTTGGTACTGCCCTTATTGATTGGGTCGAGAAGCCTGAGGTGTGGAAATCCCTTGAAAAGGTCCACGCAATAATGTTTGGCACTTGTTTGTCAAAATATTTACTATTAATATTATTATATTTACTAATAATATTTATGAAATATTATATATATAATAATATATCCATTAAATATTTTTATTTAAAATATCTATTTAATAATATTTATAAATAATATTAGAAATTCCTCTAATTAAAATTATATTTTTATTATAAATATTTTTATTAATTAAAAGTAAAAAAATTAATCATAAAATATTTATATTTGTAGTATGTATTTTTATTTAATTTATTTATTTATTTATTAATAATATTATGTAAATATTAATAATGAATATAAATAAATAAATAAATATAATATTGAAAGAAATATTTATGTAAATAAATTTTTTATAATATTTATGCAGATATTTTGGCATGTAAATAAATTAAATATTTTGATTACTTCAAAGTCAATTTTTAGGAGGGATTTATAAATGATACCTTTAGAGGTAGAATTTATAAATGCTCTTTTTGACTTTGTTTTATGGGAGATATCAAAATTACTCAGAAATCCACATTTGTTTAGGTAAGTATTAGCGAGGCAATGCTTAGATGGAAAAGTAATTATTTATATCCTTTTGTTCAGGCTCTAGTGTATATTACCCATGTGTTTTATTATAACTTTTTTGAATAAGTTGTTAAGGTCTACTCATGTTCCCATAATATTCTTTATACTACTAAACCTACTTTACATATTAATTATATATTGTCTCTCGGTAATTGAAACTCAATTTTTTTTTACTAAATCTATTTTTAGTTATACTTTTAATCCATATATATTAATCATATATAAATTTTATTTTTTAAAATAAAAATAAATTTTCATAATTACTAATTAAATAATGGTACTATATCTCTTTATAAAATACATATTATATTATAAAAAATATTTTATTTTAATTTTAGAATCTTTCATAAATGTTTTTTTGAAATGTACAAAGAGTAAAAGGTAGATGAAAGAAAGAATCAAGAAGTATTAATGAAAGAAAGAATCGTTATTGTGCACTAATATTTAAGAAAAATTTAAAAAATTTATCTAATTCATAGGAACCAATTTAGATAGATGATTATTTCTTACCCCCAATTTGATAGGTAAGTAATAACTTAGGAATGTAAGTAACTTTTTTTGACTTTTTTGATCAATTAAAAGAATATGAGTAAGGTGGTCAAATTTTTTATAAATTTTTTTGTCAAATTTTAAAAACTTTTCATCAAAAAGTAACTAAATAAACAATTTTAGTTTTGAAATTCTAAAATTTAATTTGAAATGAATTTGTTTTGAAAATCCTTCATTCAAACACACTATAATGAATGTGGTGAGGCTTGATAGGACTTCAAGTTCATAGGGAGTCAATAACTGTTTGACTAGTGGTGGATTATAGACTTGGCAGCATCAATCTTCCAAGGAAGGTGTCTTCAAAGGTTAGGGATGAGACAAACCTATGGTTTGATTGAGCAATGGCTATAGGGTAGCAATCGTGTCGTGTTGTGTCGTATCCGGGTCGTGTCATGTTTTGATCGGGTTGAAAATACATCAACCTAAACACGACCCATTTAAATTTCGTGTTAACGGATCGTGTCATACACGGATTTGTACCAAAAAATAGTCAATCCAAACCCATTTAATTCGTATCGTATTCGTGTCGAGTTATCATGTCGTGTCAAAAATTGCCACCCCTAAATGGCTATGAGAGATTTTTGCATTGATCCCAAGGGTGCATGTGCAGGCAATCAAGCCCATGAGTCAATTGAAAGCTTCAACCATTTATTATGCTCTTATTGGCTTATTGTTCATCGCCACCAGCACCACCACCATCACCACCTCATGTATCGAAGGACATATTCTTTACTTGGTCGATGATTTGGAGGAAGACACCAAGTATATACAGGCATATGATTTTGGCTTACTTTCACTAGTAGCTGGAAGGATTATCCCAAGAGAACACAAATTTTTTTGGCTTTTTTCATCTTCTTGTAGTATATTTCTCTTATTTTTACCTTCCTCTTTACTTGCACATTACAGGAATTTGAGGTTATTTCATTTGAGCACTTTGACCTTTTTAGGGTGATGCCATGTCTAGGGTACCTTTCATTTTTTCCTAGCTGTGGTGCATAAATATTAAAAAATTATGAAATAATGAGATTTGTGAAGATCCTGTATTTGATAAAATGAGTAAAATAAAGTGGCGCAGTAGAAGGGTGTAGGGTGAGATATATTTTAAAAAAAATAATGAGCATAAATTGCTTAAACAAAAAAAAAAGACAATAAGGAACATGTCTCTATTAACAAGATTGAGTATTGGGAGATTTATTGCAAGATAAATGTAAACAAAATTTAATAGTAATAGCTAATGGTGGAAAAGATGTAAATATTATTAGATTTAGCGGGATGCTAAAGGCTAATGAAATCTTTTAGTGTGGTCTAGAGGGAGAAACATGAGAGCCAAATATAGGCTAATGCATATCATGAGATTTACAATAAGAGTGGGTTGATTTGTTAGAGAGAAAATCTTAGAATTTGTAATGTAGCATGACTAGGAGTTGAAGAGAGAGCCTGTAAGGAGCGTATCGAGAGGGAGTGAAGGAGAAATCAAGTTGGAGAAATGTGGAAATAAAGAGCTCATAATTGGGTGCCATTTGGTGAGTGGTACTTGAGAGAGAAGGATGATGGGCTAAAATCGAAGTAATTTTATCACAACGTATCCCTATGAGCATGTGGAGACTTCTTTTTGAGATGTACTCATAAGAGAAATAAGCCATGAGGTGAAGGTCTCAAGGAAACCAAAGGTTTATTAATAAAATTTTGGATTAGCCCAATTCAAGTGTAGGATTTTGGTTCCACTTAGGAGCATGTATCATGTTTGGCCTATAAAGCTCGGTTAATGAGGTTTTGACCAGGGTAGGAAGCATAGGAGAGGTTTGAAAGAGTGGGTTGACCATGATTGAGTGCGATTAGACTTTATCAGGATTCAAATAAGGTGATTTAGGATTGGGATCAAATAGACCATGATTCAGTGCGATTAGACTTTATCAGGATTCAAATAAGGTGATTTAGGATTGGGATCAAATAGCCCAGTAATAGGACGAGATATTTGGAAGAGGCTAAAATCCTTGAATTCAAAGGTCTCCCAATCTAATTCTTAGAAATAAAAAGTCTTCAAACTCAACATAACATTTTTGATGTGCTGAAGCTTGTGCCTTTTCTTTGGAACTTAAATAATGGTTATTAAAGGTCATGGATGAGTCAAGTCCTAATATTCTCTTAAGGCCAGCGTTTGTCAAACTCCAAGCAAAATATACTAAGCTGTACACGCTAGGCACAATGCTAATGCTAAGGCTGATGACGCCAAATCACCGGCCTCGAGCGTGCGGTCGCCTCCTCCAGTGAGTTCCTCGCGCCTGCAAGCAAGTTCCGGGGGCCGAAGATTCTGGCGGGGACCCTCCGGCGCTCAAGTCAGTGGTCTGGGCATCAGCCGTAAGCTTGCGGCCGTATCACGTATGATGAACATCGGGCAGGCTAGGATCACCGTGTGCGCAGAGAGACCACCGTCTTCCTTCTGGAGCCTGCAAAAAGTCCCGGGCCGGTAGTTCCGGCAGGGACCCTCCGACGCCCAAGTTAGTGAGTCGTCGAACAGGAATATGATTTTTGTAGAATTATTCTAGTGGAAGTTTTCTCAGAGAGAGCCTCCCCCTCGCCTGGAGCTCGGGTCCTCCCTTTATACCTATTGGGAATCCGGTATATCTTGGCCTGTTGGAACCGTCGAATCTGTTTCATCGAACGGTAAGTTGTTGGACTGTTGCTGGATAGGGGCCGCTTATGGCGGTAACTGCTGATCAGGCTGACACTTGCCCGCGATTTTGGTAAACGAGCTATTCGGCAATAGACCTTAGATCGTGGGGTCAATTGCCTAGAACTAATCCTTGTATGACGGCCGACACTGGGGGCCGACGCTGGGTGGCAGTGCTGGATGCCAGAACCAAAGCCTCAGTACTGGGACTTATAAAGGCCGGCACCTGTAGCCAATGTTGGAGGCCGATGCTGGTGGCCAGCTCTGAGGCCGACGCTGGGGACCAGCTCTGAAGGCCGACGCTGGCCGCTGGTGCCAACACGTAGTTGGTCTTTGATGCTGACGCTGGGGGCCGACGCTGGAGGCCGACGCTGGTGGCCAGCTCTGAGGCCAACGCTGGTGATCGGCTCTGAAGGCCGACGCCGGCCGCTGGTGCCAACGCGTAGTTGGTCTTTGATGCTGACGCTGGAGGCCGACGCTGGGGCCTTGGGTTTTGTTGTCACATCATTGTTTTCGAAAATAGCGCAGAAGATAATACTATCATGTGGAAACGGCCATCCGTATCAGTTGCCCCCCCCCCCGCCCCTGAGATGGGTGAGCGTTCATTTACCCGCTAAAGGGGTGTGAACATCCTTTAGGTGGCCGGTTCCCGCGTCATCATTTCGCCTTTGTTGGGATTAGGGAGGATTTCCCTCGGGCAGTGCTACAAAAAGGCGGACGATATCATTACGATAAGGTTAACGCCCCCTTTTGCCTTGGTGGTCTTTTCGAATTTATCGTATTGGTAGGTCTTCGAAACGCCCTCCAACTGAAGGCGGACGCGTGGTTGGATCGGACGATAAGGGGGGTGCTTCGAGATGGCGCCATGATGACAAATTGCCCTTATCTTCCTATCTTCCCCATTTCTTCCGCCATTGCCCCCTTTTGAGTCCGCCAGCGCTTCTGTCTCTCGTTCATTCTCTCCGTGCTGTCCTTGGCTCGCGTTTTTCTTCTCAGGTTAGTTCCCATAGCTTCCTCTCCTTCTTGCTCCATTTCCGGTTCTTAGGGGAGTTCCCACCAGTCTTCCCAGCCTTCTGAGTCACAGTCCATCCAATGGTCCACCTCATCTTCTAACCATTCACCGGAGCCACGACCGGTCATACGTCCCCCAACCGGGATTCGTCCATCCGGCGGACAGACTTCCGCCCGGTCCCGGCCAGCGGTTGCTGGCCCTTCTAGGGTTGCCAAGGAGTCCCCCGAAGGGACTGCGTCTTCCATGTCTGCTCAGGACATAGCAAACTTTAGGGCCAGGTATGGCTTCCCTTCAGACCTTCACCTGTTCGTTCCTACCCCTAACGACAGGGCAACCTCTTCCCGTTCCGGGAGGGTTGCCTTGTACGGGGCCTTTTTTAAGGCTGGACTCCGGTTATCGATCCATCCCTTCATTCTCAATCTCCTAGATCGGTATTCTTTGACCCCATCCCAATTAGTCCCAACTCCTTCGAACCATTGTTGGTTTCTTAGTACTCTGCCATCTGCAAGGCATAGAGGCTAGCATTTCCTTGTTCCGCAGCTTCTATACCCTTCGCAAACAGTCGGGGTGGTGGTCTTTTACTCCTAGATCCAATAGGATTCTTAGGCTGTGCCTTCCTTCCTCCGTTAAAGGGTGGAAGGATAAATTTTTCTTTGCGGACATCAGCGGGGTTCGTGGAAGCTGGGGGATACCCAATATCGACGCCAATAAGGACTCCTCCATCCTTCCACGAGACCGAATGGCGTTTGGGAAGCTCCTGACTGCCGATATTCCTAAGTGTAATAAGCTGATAGCCGAGAAGAATCTTCACCGCGCCGGTCTAATTCCCTCGAGGGGTGAGCACTAGACTACTCGCCTCTCTTCTCCTCTTTTTTTTTTTTTTTTTTTTGACTATTCTTTGCTTGTGTAGGGATGGCGCCGACTCTGCATAAACTTAAACAGGTGGCCGCCAAGAAGAGAAGGCCACAGGGACTGCGCCCCCTGCCGAAGGAAGGGCTGCTGCCAAGGTTCCTAGGAGGGCCGACGCTGGGAGGGTTGGCGCTAAGGAGACCGACGCTGGGGCGGCCGACACCGGAGTGGCCGACACTGGAGGGGCTACAATCGTGAAGCCCCCACGCGCCAAGGTCTCGAAGAAGGGCGGCCCCAAAAGGGCCGACATTAAGGGGGCCGACGCTCAGGAGACCAAAACAGTGGGACCCGTGCGCATAGGCGAGGTGGCTCAACCCCAAGCCGACGAACCCGTCATGGAGGACGCGGCGAAGGCCGGGGCCAGCAAGGAGGTGGAGCAGGGTCCATTGGTGAGAGAGTCTTCAGCTCCGGCTCCTCCCGTTATTTTACTCGACTTATCTCCTGATGGGAAGACGCCGTCTCCTACGCCCAAAGAGACGGGTAAGGCTCCGGCGGCAATAGCGGCAACTCCAGTTGCTGCCCTGCCCCCTACGGGGGCGACAGCCGAAGCGCTCTGCCCGCTAAAGAGCCAGAGGCGGCAGGCTCCGAGGCGGAATCGGCCTCCGTAGGTCCGACGCCCAGGGAAGGAAGGGGTATCGACCCCTCCTTCCAGTCACTGCTGACAAACCATAGCCGCTGGGCTACACGGGTCGTGGAGGAAGCTTCGGTGGCCGAGGTGCAAGATACCTTCGAGGCCAAGGATGTGTTACCTTCTTTCGCGAAGCCTCAGTGGCGCACCTCTGGGTGAGTTTTGGTGCTATTATTGTCCTTTTTCTTTCCCCCTTTTTCTTTCTTTATATCTGGATATTTTTTCCAGGCCTTGAACTCCCTTGTCGCCCACAAAGATCTCTGGACTCTGAGCGACACCGCCATTGAGCAAGCGCGGGAGGAGATGGTCTCCCTTCAAGTCAAAGCAGAAAAGGCGGCGATGGCTCTAGAGGACACCCGGGCCACCCTGAAGGGCGAGATAGAGGTTACTCGGCTTAGAGCCGAAAAAGCTGAATACGCGCTGGAAGTTGCCCAGCGCCGCGCTGCCAATGAGCTGGACAATGCTCAGGTGGCAGAAGAAAAGCAAAAAGAGGCCGAGGAGAAGCTGATAGCGGCCGAGGAGAAGCTGATGGCAGCAGAGCAGGAGGTATGTGTTTTAAGGACTCAACTGAGTTCTGCCTCTGACGAGACCAAGGCGGCCAAGGAGGCCACCCGCCAACACGTAACTAAGATCGCGGATCTGGAGGCGGTAGTGGTGGAGGCCCAAAGAAGAGCCATCGAGGCGGAAAAGAAGGGGGCCGATGCCATAGAGGATTACAAGAAATCCGAAGCCTTCGATGACGAGGTAGCCGAGTCAGCGGCGCTAGCTTGTGACGCCAGCTTCCAAGATTGTAAAAAGAAAATCCAGGAGCTTTACGACCTGGAAGACATCGAGGAGATGAAGCCCGACGACGTCCCCGAGGATGACGCCCCGCCCTCGGATGCTCATTAACAGCTTTCGATTTTTCTCCTTGTGTCGGTCGTGCCCGATTCGAGTCGGCAGTTTTGTAAACCTTTTATCAATGAATATTTTTAATTTCTTTTGCTCCTTCGATTATGATCAGCTTCATTTGTTCGAACTGCTGTAAACTGCCAGTTGATAGGAATATGTATAGTAGGTTACGCTAGATAGGACCGTGTACCATGACGCTGTCCTAAGCGTTAACAAGGCCGATATTCGGTGGTAACACATGTTAGTTGCTATTGCAAACACGAGGCGCTGGTCCTCGGTGCCAACACAGAGTTGGTCTCTACGGCCGACACTAAGCACCGGTCTTTCGTGCCAACGCACAGTTGGGTCTTTGTTGCCGATGCTGGGCGCCGGTCTTGGATGCCAACGCGGAGTTGGTCTTTGACTGCCAGAGCGGATCCGATCTTTCGCTGCCGACGCTGGGCACCGGTCTTAGGTGCCAAGGCGGAGTTGGTCTTTGACTGCCGGAGCGGATCCGGTCTTTTGCTGCCGACGCTAGGCGCCGGTCTTAGGTGCCAACGCGGAGTTGGTTTTTAATTGCCGGAGCGGATCCGGTCTTCTACTGCCGACGCTGGGCGCCGGTCTTAGGTGCCAACACGGAGTTGGTCTTTAATTGCCGGAGCGGATCCGGTCTTTTGCTGCCGACGCTGGGCGCCGGTCTTAGGTGCCAACGCGGAGTTGGTCTTTAATTGCCGGAGCGGATCCGGTCTTTTGCTGCCGACGCTGGGCGCCGGTCTTAGGTGCCAACGCGGAGTTGGTCTTTGATTGCCGGAGCAGATCCGGTCTTTTGCTGCCGACGCTGGGCGCCGGTCTTAGGTGCCAACGCGGAGTTGGTCTTTGACTGCCGGAGCGGATCCGATCTTTTGCTGCCGATGCTGGGCGCCGGTCTTAGGTGCCAACGCGGAGTTGGTTTTAATTGCCGGAGCGGATCCGGTCTTCTGCTGCCGACGCTGGGCGTCGGTCTTAGGTGCCAACGCGGAGTTGGTCTTTAATTGCCAGAGCGGATTCGGTCTTTTGCTGCCGACGCTGGGCGCCGGTCTTAGGTGCCAACGCGGAGTTGGTTTTTAATTGCCGGAGCAGATCCGGTCTTTTGCTGCCGACGCTGGGCGTCGATCTTAGGTGCCAACGCGGAGTTGGTCTTTAATTGCCGGAGCGGATCCGGTCTTTGCTGCCGACGCTGGGCGCCGGTCTTAGGTGCCAACGCGGAGTTGGTCTTTAATTGCCGGAGCGGATCCGATCTTTTGCTGCCGACGCTGGGCGCCGATCTTAGGTGCCAACGCGGAGTTGGTCTTTAGTTGCCGGAGCAGATCCGGTCTTTTGTTAAACATACTCATTCGAAAATAAGAACATGTTTATTATTCATGCATCAAACAAATAACAATAAAGTTTTATTGATAGTACCGACGTAAGTTGTCGGCATTCCAAGTTCGGGGGAGCGGTTTCCCATCTAGCTCTTCGACTTTATACGCCCCATGGTGGAGCACCTCCTTGACACGGTATGGTCCTTCCCATTTTGGTGCTAGCTTGCCCCCTTTCGTCGGCTTGGACACCTCAGCTCTTCGTAGGACAAGGTCTCCGGGCCGGAATGTCCTGGGTCGCCCCGAGAGTTGTAGTGTTTGGCCACTCGCTGGCGGAACGCTGCCATACGAAGTTGCGCTTGATCTCGTAGTTCTTCTACTAAATCCAGATTAGCTCTCAGCTAGTTCGAGTTGCTTTCTTCGTGGTATAATTCCGTCCGGGGACTAGGAGCTCCTATTTCCACGGGGATGACCGCCTCGGTCCCAAAGACCAGGCTGAAGGGAGTTTCCCCTGTGGGTGCTCGCGGCGTCGTGTGGTAGGCCCACAACACACTAGAAAGTTCTTCTACCCAGCGCCCTTTACAGCTATCCAATCGAGCCCTGAGCCCTTGGAGGATGATGCGATTAGTCACCTCGGCTGCGCCGTTGGTTTGGGGATGCCCTACTGAGGTGAACCGGTGATGGATGCCCAGGCCCTCACAGAATTCCCGGAAGGCCGCGTTATCAAACTGTCGGCCATTGTCTATAACTAGGGTGTGTGGTAGCCCGAACCGGCACACCACGGATTTCCAAAAGAAAGCCCTTACTTTGGCTTCTGTGATTTTAGCGAGAGCTTCTGCCTCGATCCATTTAGTAAAATGATCGACGGCTACAACTAGAAACTTACGCTGTCCGGAGGCAGGAGGGAAAGGTCCTAGGATGTCCATGCCCCATTGTGCGAAGGGCCACGGTGCAGCCAGAGGGGTTAGCTGGGATGCAGGTTGATGTTGGACGTTGGCGTGACGCTGGCAGCTGTCACACCTTTTAACAAGTTCAGATGCATCTTCTTTCATTGTCAACCAGTAATACCCTTGACGTAGAGCTTTATATGCAAGAGCCCTGCCCCCCAGATGGCTTCCGCATATCCCCTCGTGTATCTCCCGCAAAATATAATTGGCGTCGGTAGGACCGACACACCTGAGGATAGGGTATGAGAATGACCTTCGGTAGAGCCTTCCCTCCATAAGGAAGAACTTTGGGGCCCGTCTCTTAAGCTTCCTAGCTTCGGCAGGGTCTTCTGGGAGGATACCCTCAGTAAGGTATTGAACATAGGCGTCCATCCAGGAAGGCTCCTGCTCCACTGGTAAAGTTTCTATTGGTGCATCAATGCTCGGGGCTTCTAGGTGCTCCACGTAAGCCTTTCCCAACATCCCATCAGCTGAGGCGGCGAGATGGGATAGGGCGTCAGCTCTAGCATTCTCTTGTCGAGGAATGTAGCTGACGCTGAAGTGAGTGAATGGAGAAACCATTGAGAACACCGCGTCTAAGTAGCGGGCCATGATGGGATCCTTTGCCTCGTACTCCTTGGTAATCTGGCCAGCAACCAATTGGGAGTCGGTAAAAGCTCTAAGGCGTTTCACCCCAAGTTCTCGAGCCAATCTTACTCCGGATAACAAAGCCTCATATTCCGCCTGGTTATTAGTGGCTGGAAAGAGGAAGCGAAGTGCACACTCAGTAACCACCCCATCCGAGTTAGCCAAGATGAGGCCTGCTCCACTCCCTTGAGAGTTCGATGCCCCATCTACGTGAAGGACCCACTCATCGTCACCGGCTTCCAAGGGTTGAGTGTCCGTCGGAAGTTCTTTGGATAACTCGGTTCCCCAAGTACATTCGACCAAGAAATCCGCCAAGACTTGAGACTTCATGGCCGAGTGAGGGCGGAAAGATAAATCAAACTCCCCCAGCTTGAGGGCCCACCTGGCCAGCCGGCCAGAAGTATCCGGACGAGCTAAAATTGTCTTTAGAGGCTGGTCAGTGATTACCGCGATCGGGTGGGCTTGGAAGTATGGCCACAGACGCTGGGCATATACGATTAACGCAAAGATGATTTTTTCCATGTTTGAGTATCGAGTCTCAGCATCATGAAGCACTTTACTTGTATAGTATACTGGCCTTTGTGTGCCATCAGTGTCCACACGGGCCAGCACAGAGCTGACAGCCTCAGAAGAGGCCGCAAGGTACAGAAGGAGTTCCTCTCCACCCGTCGGCTTGGCTAGCAGCGGCGGGGTAGATAAGAATTCCTTTAACCCTTCGAACGCCTCCTGACATTCTCTCGTCCACTCGAACTTATTGATTCTGCGAAGCGCCTTGAAGAAAGGCAGACACCTTTCCGGACTTGGATAGGAAGCGGCTTAAGGCGGCTATTCTTCCTGTCAGGCGTTGTACTTCCTTCTTGTTGGCAGGAGGCCTCATGTCCAAGATGGCTTGAACTTTGTTCGGGTTTGCTTCAATTCCTCTCCGGGTCACCATGAAACCCAAGAACTTCCCAGCTGTTACTCCGAATGCACACTTGCGAGGGTTCAGCTTCATCTGGTATCGACGAAGATTGTCAAAAGTTTCTGCCAGATCCGTGATGTGGTCAAGGGCACGAACGCTTTTCGTCAGCATGTCATCCACATATACTTCCATATTACGCCCTATCTATCCTTCAAAGTCTTTGTTCATCAGCCTCTGGTAAGTAGCCCCCGCATTCTTTAACCCGAAAGGCATCACCTTGTAGCAATATAGACCCTTTTCGGTTATGAAGGAAGTAGCTTCTTCATCCTCCGGATTCATCCGGATCTGATTGTATCCGGAGAAAGCGTCCATGAAGCTGAGGACCTCATGGCCGGATGTAGCATCCACCAATTGATCGATTCGAGGTAGTGGAAAGCTATCTTTGGGGCACGCCTTGTTGAGGTCGGTGAAATCTACACACATTCTCCAGCTTCCGTTGGCCTTGCGGACTAGCACCACATTAGCTAGCCATTCAGGGTAGTGGACTTCCCGAATGTGGCCCGCAGCCCTAAGCTTGCGGATCTCCTCGTCGATAGCTTTCTGTCTGTCTAGAGCAAAGTTTCTCTTCTTCTGTCGGATTGGCCGACACTCTGGCTTGAGGTTAAGCCGATGGGTAATTACTTCTTCAGGGACGCCCGGCATGTCGGAGGAAGACCATGCGAAGACGTCAGTGTTGGCACGCAGGAATGTGAGGAGTTGACGGCGTGCCTCTTCTGGGAGTGATGCCCCCAGCTGAACAGTCCTTGCCGGGTCATCGTCCAAGGGGAGGGTTAGAAGGTGCTCTGCCGGCTCTCCCCTTCTTCCCAACTCCCTAGGATCGAGCGACTCAGAGGCCGTCGCTGACTCTGCGCTCAGCGGACTGGGCGACAGATGATAGCAGGGCAGAAGTGGGCTTTGCTCCCCCTTCATTTCTCTGATCCCTTCGTTGGTAGGGAACCTTACCAACAGCCTCTTGGTGGAGATCACGGCATCCAGCAGGTTCAGCCCCGGTCTTCCCAAGATGGCGTTATAAGCCAGCGGGACCCGGACCACCAGGAAGTTTACGACCACTGTACTCTGACATGGAGGAGTTCCAGCCGTGACCGGGAGAGCAATTTCGCCTTCGACGTTCACTGAGTCTCCCGTGAAGCCCATTAGTGGTGTGGCAACGGGTCGGAGCAAGGACCTTGATAAGTTCATCCGAACAAAAGCCTCGTAACTCAAGACATCCACAGAGCTCCCACTATCAATTAAAATTCTTTTTACAGGGTGTTTAGCTATAGTCATAGAAACCACGACGCTGTCGTCATGCTTATTAACTACCCCATCTAGATCCTTTCCGAAAAAAGGTATTACAGAGTCTATTCCCTCGCGCGGCCTCTTCGAACCACCATCTGTTCCCCAAGAGATCATAGCTATGGTCTTCTCAGTTGGGGTATTATCCACGCCAGCCGGATGACTTGGAGGCACCGCGGGACCCGTCGCGGGGAGATTCCCCCTTCGCACAAACTTGCCCAGATGGCCTTGCTGAACCAAATCCTCGATGGCCTTTTTTAGATGGCGGCAGTCTTCGGTGTCGTGGCCGTAGTCTCGGTGGTATCGGCAGTAAAACTTCTTGTTGCGAGTGCCCCCGGACTTCAAAGGAGCCGGACGCTTAAAATACGGTTCCTCCTCGATCTCCAGCAGGATGTGAGAGATAGGAGCCATGAGGGGAGTGAACTGCTCTTTAGGAACCAGCGCCTGTGGTCGGCGATCCGAGCGTCGTGGGGGCTCGGGCTTTCGAGGTTGTGCGCTAGCACGGTCAGAAGGCGGTGGTTTATTACCGGGGTTCTTGTCACCCTCCCTTCTGGAAGAGTCTGCTTCGTCAGCACGGATGTACTTCTGTGCTCGGCTCAGAAGCTCGGCGTAGGATCGCGGAGGCTTCTTATCCAGGGAGTAAGCGAATCTGGACGGGCGAAGTCCTCTCTTCAGAGCCAAGGTAGCTACGGAGTCTTCCAGGTTGTACACTTCCAGCGCTGCTTCTTTAAATCGAGCGACGAAATCCTTTAAGGTCTCGCCACTTTTCTGCTGGACAGCAAAGAGGCTATCAGCAACTCGCGGGATCTTTCGACAGGCATCGAAATGAGCCAGGAAGGATCGCTCAAGTTGCCGAAATGAGTTGATGCTGCGTGGAGGCAGATGGGAATACCACGCGCGTGCCGCCTTGCGAAGCGTGGCCGGGAAGGCGACGCACAACAAGGAGTCCGTCGCTCCCTGAACCTGCATGAGGACTTTGTAGCTTTCTAGATGGTCCAGGGGGTCCGTCGTTCCATCATATGGGTCCAATTAGGGAAGCCGGAACCGGGGTGGGACTGGTTCCTCCATAATATGGCGAGAAAGCGGGGGGCGACGCTCATACTCCGCCGCGTATGGATCGGCGATCCGACGGGTGAGCTCGTCCAACCGCCGATGGTACTCGTCAAGCCTTTGTTCGGCCCGACGGGTGTTTTTCGGGGAATATCACCTCGGGATGAGTCGGAGGAAGGAGATGAAGGAGATCGATGCACAGAACGCGCCCGCTTGGATTCTCTCTCTTCCAGTCGGTGGTGGGAACGACAGGAGCGGTGGGAGGGAGACTGTCGTCGCTTCGAGGTTCCTTGGTGATGAGGTTCGGGGGGTAAGCGGTGGGAGATCTCAGGTGGGGTCCCTCCTTGGTGAGATTGAACTGTTCCTCGCACCCCTTCATCCATTGCAGGGGGTTGAGTCGCAGCAGCCACATGACGCTCTTGCAACCCCCGGACCATCGTCGTTAGATCCTGGACCTGACGGGCTAGAACATCCAGCCGGTCGAGCTGGCTTGTCGGTGCGAGGGGTGGAGCATGGGGTTCGGCCTCCGAATGCTCAACTCGCGGGATGTGCCCGGCTGCCTGGCTGGAGGAGGCCTCTTGTGCTCGTGTGGTCACCATCACTTCCTTTGCAAAATTAGAGGGGTTCCAGGAAGAATTTTTGACCTGGTCTCGCCCCTCCTACCTGGCGCGCCAATCTGTTACGGCCGTATCACGTATGATGAACGTCGGGCAGGCTAGGATCACCGTGTGCACAGAGAGACCACCGTCTTCCTCCTGGAGCCTGCAAAAAGTCCCGGGCTGGTAGTTCCGGCAGGGACCCTCCGACGCCCAAGTTAGTGAGTCGTCGAACAGGAATATGATTTTTGTAGAATTATTCTAGTGGAAGTTTTCTCAGAGAGAGCCTCCCCCTCGCCTGGAGCTCGGGTCCTCCCTTTATACCTGTTGGGAATCCCGTATATCTTGGCCTGTTGGAACCGTCGAATCTGTTTCATCGAACGGTAAGTTGTTGGACTGTTGCTGGATAGGGGCCGGTTATGGCGGTAACTACTGATCAGGCTGACACTTGCCCGCGATTTTGGTAAACGAGCTATTCGGCAATAGACCTTAGATCGTGGGGTCAATTTCCTAGAACTAATCCTTGTATGACGGTCGACACTGGGGGCCGACGCTGGGTGGCAGTGCTGGATGCCGGAACCAAAGCCTCAGTACTGGGACTTATAAAGGCCGGCACCTGTGGCCAATGTTGGAGGCCGATGCTGGTGGCCAGCTCTGAGGCCGACGCTGGGGACCAGCTCTGAAGGCCGACGCTGGCCGCTGGTGCCAACACGTAGTTGGTCTTTGATGCTGACGCTGGGGGCCGACGCTGGAGGCCGACGCTGGTGGCCAGCTCTGAGGCCGACACTGGGGACCGGCTCTGAAGGCCGACGCCGGCCGCTGGTGCCAACGCGTAGTTAGTCTTTGATGCTGACGCTGGAGGCCGACGCTGGGGCCTTGGGTTTTGTTGTCACATCATTGTTTTCGAAAATAGCGCAGAAGATAATACTATCCTGTGGAAACGGCCATCCGTATCAGTTATTAAAGGTCATGGATGAGTCAAGTCCTAATATTCTCTTAAGGCCAGCGTTTGTCAAACTCCAAGCAAAATATACTAAGCTGTACACGCTAGGCACAATGCTGATGCTGATGATGCCAAATCACCGGCCTCGAGCGTGCGGTCGCCTCCTCCAGTGAGTTCCTCGCGCCTGCAAGCAAGTTGGGGGCCGGAGATTCTGGCGGGGACCCTCCGGCGCTCAAGTCAGTGGTCTGGGCATCAGCCGTGAGCTTGAGGAAGCTCGAAAAAGAAAGAGAGAGACCCGGAGAAGAGCCTTCTCTCTGTGAGCGTTTGAGAGTGTTATGAGTGTGTTATCTGGTCAAGGTCCCTCTTACCCTTTTTATTGATGCCTGGAATCCGTGGGCTTGGGGCGTGATCTCTTGTCATAGCATTAATTGATGGCAGTACGGTGGAGCTTACCTCCATGTGCCGTGTCGCGCTGCAGGCCACGTCCTGTCAGAGTTAGTAGCTGCATGGCATGGTCGATCGTTATGGCGCTTGCCAGGCGTGTCCCCTACGTCACCTTTTTAGTTGTCTATCCCTCGTAGAGCATTTGATCATAGAGTGCTCGCATGGCACTGTTCATGCCCTTGGATGAGCTTTAGAAAAGGCTGTGGGTGAATACTTGCATGGCACTGTTCACCGGCATTGTTCAATGTCCGAGCCTGAGAGGGGTCTCGAGTCTCGGTGGTTGGATATTGTGAATGTACCCCAAGACCGATGGGGGGGTCTCGGGGTAGGATGTTGTTGACGCACCCCAAGACCGACGGGGGGTCTCGGGGTAGGATGCTGTGGATGGACCCCGAGACCGACGGGGGGTCTCGGGGTAGGATGATGTTGATGCACCCCGAGACCGACGGGGGGTCTCGGGGTAGGATGATGTTGATGCACCCCGAGAACGACGGAGGGGTCTCGGGGTAGGATGGTGTTGATGCACCCCGAGACCGGCGAGGGGTCTCGGGGTAGGATGGTGTTGATGCACCCCGAGACCGACGGGGGGTCTCGGGGTAGGATGGTGTTGATGCACCCCGAGACCGGTGGGGGGTCTCGGGGTAGGATGCTGTTGATGCACCCGAGACTGGCGGGGGGTCTCGGGGTAGGATGGTGTTGATGCACCCCGAGACCGACGGGGGGTCTCGGGGTAGGATGCTGTTGATGCACCCCAAGACCGACGGGGGGTCTCGGGGTAGGATGATGTTGATGCACCCCGAGACCGGCGGGGGATCTCGGGGTAGGATGGTGTGAATGTACCCCGAGACCGACGGGGGGTCTTGGGGTAAGATGCTGTGATCGTGCTCCGAGACCGACGGGGGGTCTCGGGGTAGGATGCTGTTGATGCACCCCAAGACCGACGGGGGGTCTCGGGGTAGGATGATGTTGATGCACCCCGAGACCGGCGGGGGGTCTCGGGGTAGGATGGTGTGAATGTACCCCGAGACCGACGGGGGGTCTCGGGGTAAGATGCTGTGATCGTGCTCCGAGACCGACGGGGGGTCTCGGGGGGAGTGGCCCACGTAGTTTTGACGTGGGTGACCGATGCGGAGGTCGAGATGGGCCGGAGCCGACGCCGAGATGGGAATGGGCCACTGCCGATGCGGAGGTCGAGATGGGTCGGAGTCGACGTCGAGATGGGAATGGACCGCTGTCGATGCGGAGGTCGAGATGGGCCGGAGCCGACGCCGAGACCGACGCCGAGATGGGAATGGGCCGCTGCCGACGCGGAGGTCGAGATGGGCCGGAGCCGACGCCGAGACCGACGCCGAGATCGACGCCGAGATGGGAATGGGCCGCTACCGATGCGGAGGTCGAGATGGGCCTTGGAGCCGACGCCGAGACCGATGCCAAGATGGGAATGGGCCGCTGCCGACGTGGAGGTCGAGATGGGCCTTGGAGGTCGAAGCGGGGCTCTCCTTCACGGTTCTCTAATAGCGTTGGATCAGCCACATCAAAGGCCAAATTTCCTTCCCCTTCTTTAAGCTTAAATTTAATTATAAAATTTACATTAGGCTGAAACAAATACTGATTTAATTTTTTCACATGCTAACAACATATATTTCTAATACAAAAAGTAACAAAGACATAATCTAATAACATTTTGTTTTTTTACTTTTATTAGTTAGATCAGTGTTATTTAAATTACATTTTTAACATTAAATTAAACTGTTAAAATATAATTTTTTTTTATTCTCACCGAAAAGTGTACATTTTATCTATTTCAAGGAACAATAACAGTATAGTATCCTACAGTATGAATTATGTTTTTAAATTATATAATTTGTCTTTAATTCCGACCTAATCTACAGTTTTAAGTAGCTGATTTTTAAAATTTTAAAAATAACCTAATACATATATTTTTTAATTTATAAATAATAATTTTAAAATTTAATTTAATAATATAAATTATACATCTATATTTTTTAAAAATAAATAAAACATTTTATCTTTTTTTAAATTTATAGTTTCGAATCCACTAACTTTTAATTTAAAAGAATTTTTAAAATTATAATTTTTTAATATATAATTAAAAAAGATAAATTTATATATTTATTGATCGCACGGCCGAAACCTAATTTATAATAAAAGTGGGTTGAACGGACGGTCCTCAGACTAGCTCTCTCCCCTTGTCAAAACCTCTAATTAAACTCCCCACAAATAGCCGGGGCGCGGGACCCCACCGGTCAGAGCAACAACACACGGCTAAAGAATGGAAGCCCTCGGCTCCCCCCGATAAGATTCCAGTACGGAAGGAAAATCAAGGAGGGCAGAAGAAAAGGGCAAGAGAAACAAGGGAAGGGAACGAAACCTATCGGAGAGATTTCTCAATCCTTACCCTTCGAATCTCCTCCTCCGAGGTAAGAGACTGAGATCGCCGCTCCCCCATTTCTCTGTTCTTCAAATTTTCTGTTCCCACTCTCCCCTCTCAGTACGCCTAGCTTTTTATCCATTCTTGTAAAATTGACCGGTTTTCATTCCTCTCTTCTTTCACCTTCCACCCTCTGAGCTGATTTATTGTTTTCAATATGGTGTTATTGTTGAGATTTCTTTATTGTTTGTTTATTTGTCGACGATTTCAGTATATCGTTGTCAGGATGGTCTAGAGCTCTTGTTTCTTCTAATATTTCATCACTTAATGAACGATCTGTGTGTCTACCTGGAGATGTCCTAAGGCTGGTACTTTGTGCTTTGGTATTGCACTTATTGATTGGGTCGAGAAGCCTGAGGCGTGGAAATCCCTTGAAAAGGTCCACGCAATAATGTTTGGCACTTGTTTGTCAAAATGATCCTTTTATCTGTATTTCTATTTAGCACTCAGTTAAGCTTGATGTCTTTTGGAAGTATTAAGGCTGCAAGAAGAGAAACTACGAAGGAGTTTCTTATCACTCCACCAATGCCATTGCTGTGTCGCTAACTCAACTAGATTATTTTAAAATTCATCTTCCTCAGTCCGAATAAGTTGCTCATGATGGACATTTGAATTGTCTTTGGATAAATTATTACTATGTAATACGAGTATGATATGACTTATATACAAAAGAAGTCTGCAATCACATTTTTATTTTTAGATTTTTCAAAAGAAAGGTGCTGGCTACTAGTAATATGCATTTTCATCTTCTGAAGGTTTTCCTTTCATTGTTCAGATATGACCTTGGACTTTCACCGCCCTTTGGAAGGAGAGGCCGAGAGGAAGGGAGGGAAACTTGGTTGGGAAAAGAGTAAATCTGTGTGGTGGAATTAAGGGGAAATTTGAGGTGGAGGGGTCAGTTAGGTGTGGTCTGGTAATCTAGTTGATATTTGCTGAATTTGACCATGAATGTGGTTTTGACGGTGGATGAAATAATCAAAGAAAACTGCAGATAGAGGAACCTTTTGTTATAAAGTTAGTGTGTATATTCTGTTTATGGAATTTTTAGGAATATGACTTCCCTCAATGGATTAAAATTTTCCTAGGAGGGCATTATGTATAGAGCACCTGATGAATGTACATTGAGTAAACATGATCATCTTTAGAGGTGTCTAACAATTTGACAACAGAATAATCAATTTTCCCCCAAAAAAATCATGGAATTTTAAATTGAAATCCTTTATGAGGATTATTTTCTAAAAGAATCATGTTTATGCTTTTTTAGTAATAGGGTAATTTAGGGTTCTTTATTGGTTGAGATGTTCTTGTTGTTATATCATTCTTCACTGGTACTATAACAATTCAACCATGGAGTTCCAGTTCTGTTTATGAGAGGGAAGCAATTCTATATCTTCTTTCTTTGTGGAAGGTTTTTTCAAAATAAAGTTATCTTTTTCAAATTTTATCTGTTTGAATTCAAGTGTGCTATGCTGTTTCAATTTGAGCTAGATCTTATTTTTCTTTACCTTTAAGGTCCATTGCTGTAGATCTAAATAATTTGCAATGCCACCCACTTCCAACTCATTAAAATCATGCTAATTATGGTGGTTTAAGTAATAAGCCTGAAAAACATTATAAATACTCCATTAATATCATGCTAATTATGGCAGTTCAACTAATGAGCCTGAAAACTATTTCAGTTTAACTCATCCCTGACCTGAAATTTATGCACGTGGCATATTAGTCCAAGAAAGTCTCCACGTCAGCATTCACTTGGTGTAATTTTTTCCCCGTTTTTTATGTCTTACATATGATGTGTCATTTAGCACTAACATTTTGTAATTGTGCTTTCTCCTTATCTTTTCATCTTTTTATTCTTCCATTGTCATCTGATGTATAAGATTTTTATATTATTCATTTGGGACTCTATTCTTTCACTATTTTTTTGGGGAATTTATTTTTTGATGTAATGTGTGAGCATCTATACTTTATGTAACTATTAATGGCTTTGGTCCCTCTCGATCCTAGAGCATAGGTTGATTGGTCAGGTATGCATTGTGGTGGACTTTGACATGAACTGATCCATTTGCACAACTAGAAAAATTATTAGCTATGAAGATGCTCAATGGGAACCCTTCTTTCATTGTATATAAAGGCCTAGCCGTGGCTTTGTTTTTTTCCCTTTTTTCCCTGCAAGGTGTTGGATTTCATGAACTGTCTCCTTATGCTTTTGTCTTGAGCTGTTAAGTTGTTATTTGAGCAAATTTATGTCATTTCTCATTTCTTATTCATTTTCTCTTGCATGACATCAGTCTTCCGATTTTCACTGAAGCACAAAAATTACTGAAAATGTCTCAACTTCAAACACACAGGAGTGGCTCACTTTATTTATAGATGATGTGAGGTAGCATTATGGATAATAAATGTTGGGAATAATAAATATCTATCCAAGCTGAAGCCATTTATATCAGATTGCTATTTGTAGTTTCTGTATCATGGTTCATTAATTCTGTCTTATGGCTTAGTTTTAGGATGCATATTGATTTTTTTAAAAGGGAGATTGTGTTTATTTAAGTTTAAAATATTTAACTTACTGGTAGGAGGGCAAGTGAATCAGATAAAGCCTGTGGACCATTTTGCAGTTGACTAGTTTTTCTAATGCAAGTGAGGAGTTTGTAAGATTTTAATCCATCAGGGGTGCTATTTGGTTTTGACACTTCATATCCCAAATGTAGCATATCAGGGCCTCAACCATAATTGAAACTTGCAAGAAATGTCTAGTCCAAACTGGCTCCAAATCTTTACTCATTTGAGTAATGGGTCTTATAACATTTAACTTGATCTTATTAAAATTGCTTTAAAATGAAGACCAGTACCAGGGCTGAATCTGGACTTTATTTGGTCCCAGCCAGAGCCGAAGTTATTGAGCGAATGGGCCAGTCTAGTCTTCTAAGTTCAAATCGCAAGCTTTAGTGATGGTCTGATATTTGTAATGCTAGATCCAGCCATGGCTCGAATGCATCTTTACCCTATAAGCTGACATTGTGCTCATGAAGTTTCAATTTAGGCAACCAGAAGATATTTTAACTACAAAGGGAAAAAAAGGTTTGAGAAAAGTAGGCATGAAATGATGAAATAGATAATCAAGTGGTTCTTTCTAAATAAACCCATTAAGGAAAGTCATGGCACTTTCTCTCTTATGCTTCCTCTATGACAACCTCCCGCCATCCCAACAAAAAGGGGAAAAAAGTAAATAAAGGAAGGAAGAGAAAGGTAACAAGAATTTAGTTCCGAATGATGTACACACAATTGAAGCGTTGCAGTGAATACCATGTTCTCATGATATGGTAAAGAACTCGTATCCTCAACAAGCAAAAAGTTGATTCAACAACTATTCAGACAACTGCTGAACTTGATGCATGATATGATGAAAACTGTTAGTACTTCCTAACCATGATTCCATCCATCATGCTGCTTCTAGATATGCGTGCATGGAAAATACATGAAATGCAACAGGAAAAGTTTGTGACAAAGAATTGGGAAATGGTGCCAGATACAGGGAGAAAAGAAGAGAAACTGCCATAGTTCCATTGCCCTTTTTTATTTGCGTATGTCTAGTCATATTTGAAGTGATTTTCATATGGTTTTTGGGTCTTCCCTGAAATGTTCTCCATGCAGCTCTCTGGTTCGGTGATTTATATCCAATTCATTTCAAAGACTTTATCAATAACACTTCATTTGAATTGCAAATAGCCAATTTAGTTAAATATCCCCTTGTTGAGTGATAACTTTTTTTGGGTTTTTCTTGTCAACCTACTTTCTGATTCTCCCAGACGTTTTTTTGGATGCAAATATATGTATATAGGATGCCAATGAGGATATTGTGTGTAAAAGTCCAACTCAAACACTTAAGCTAGTATGTGGATGGGCCCAACTCAAACACTTAACCTGATTCTTCCAGTTGTTTTTTTGGATGCAAATATATGTATATAGGATGCCAATGAGGAGCCCCATGTAGTTGGGAAAAGGCTTAGATGAGTTGAGTTGAGTTGAGGATGCCAATGAGGATATTGGGTTTAAAAGTCCAACTCAAACACTTAAGCTAGTATGTGGATGCCCCCATAGATATATAAGCACCAAGAAGGTCTATTCCTTATCCAATGCGAGATTATTACCACTCTCTCAACACCCCGTCAAACATGTAGCGCCCAAGGAGGGACAGAACCCAAGCAGGGGCAATACATGGATTGAAAATGAGTGTTGGAGGACCTGCAGACAAGAGAGAACAGGGGCTTTGATACCAATGCTAAAATGCAACCCAACACTTGAGGTAATAGATGGACAGGCCTAAGAATATATAAGCACTGCTAAAAGTGCTTTCCCATTCAATGTAAGATTGTTACCACTCTCAATAGTTTGGATTTGGAGAAAGAGGAGTATATTTCTTAGTAATTTAAAATATAAAGAACTTGTGTGGCTTTTGAAATAATTGAAATCTCAGAATGAAAATTAAAGAAAACTAAAACGACACCTTAGCCAAAGATGAGGGTTAGAATCTTGTATGTATTCTTTTAGACCACTGTCTAATGAATTTGGCTAATGGTCTCTGTATTCAAATATTTGGCAACATTTGCTCTAGCACTAGGAGGTATGGAGAGGCTTGCGGCAAATGTTCTTAAAATCAGTATTTTGTAGAGAACATCATTATTAGGCATGACAATCGATGCTGATTGTAAAGATTACAATGCAGTTTTAAGAGTCTTGTGTTTTGGAAAACCTAGAGAAGAAACAAAATTTATAATGAAAACACATCTTTGGTGAAGTAATTCTTTAAGGGAGCTACTCGCGTGATGACATATGGGTTGAAAGAAACAAAAAAATAAACCCTTATGGATGATTTTTTTTAATCTTTTTTTTTTTTTGTTGGGTTGCTATGAATGTGGCACTGGTTCTTACCTATTGCATCAGCTTTTTAGTTTGTTCACTATGACAATCTTTGTTGCATTTTTTTTTCTTAATTCTTTTTTTAAGTTGGTTAATTGATTAATTAAACCGTCTAAAGGTCTTCTAAATATTCAGTTTCTGTGCTTATTCATATAATGTAGCTCCTTAAAGTTTTGAATAAAATCAATGAGTTTCTGAGAACTCTTAATTAATAGAGGCTCGACAAGGAACTTTCATATTTATTATTCTGGATATGCTTCAAATATTTACTGTTCAGTGTTCTCAATCCTATCTGTGTATATTATAAACTACTCTCCTTCAGTCCATGCACACCAAATTAATCTTGGTCATCATGTCATTTATTGCCCTTTTTTTTTTCCTGATTTCCAAGTACTTATTTTGTTTCCTGTTTCAGCTTGTTCTCGTTCAGCAATCAGTATAACTACTTGCTGATCCTCTAAACTGATGATATGCTTTATTTTCCTTGCCCTAGAGATCATAATCTTTATAGCCATAGGCTGTACTACAATCTTAGAAGTTTGATTAATTTTGGAACTTTCACAATTTAGGAAAACTTGTTGATAATATGATCTAAAATGAATCCATCTTCAGCTTAGAAGTGGATTAAAATAGAGAAAAGGGTATTGGTATACAAAGTGGAAGCAAGATATAATTACATAGTGGATTTGCATGGATCTATTTTGTTTCTTATATCTTTAATTTCTATAAAAATGGGAACTAGGGTTTTGGTTGATGAGTTGGAAATGAAAGAACAACTTTTTTTGATGGATTATGGATCTTTGGGAATATACTTGTTAAAGAAAAGGAGATAGAGCAGTGTTTTGGTCGACTAGTTTAAAAAAAATGCAAGAAGAATTTTATGATGGATTATCAAACTTTGGGAATATATTTTTTAAGCGAAAAAAGATGATCCCATTGCCAATCCATGAATGTGGGGCAATTGAAGATTTACCTTACAGCCCATTTAATCCCACATTTAACTTTCTTAGATAGCCCATTTATTAAGCAGCCATAATTTTTAAGGCTTTTAAATATTATTTCTATTTCTAGTTTCTTTCTTTTAAATATTAGATCTTTTTATTTGCTATTCTAATCCTCTGGATCTAGAAAAATCAAATTTCTAAAGATTCCAACACATGCCTAAACTTACCTAATGATTGTTGTTTCGGCTTTCCGGTTTTAAAGTTGTCATCCCCATGGCCCAGGACACTCTTTGATAAAATCCAACCAGGAAAAATAGAAAACCCGAAAAGTAAAGCCGAAGGGCCTAGAACCCCCCTAACAGTCCTTTTTAGCTTCAGGACCCTGTGAAACCCAAAAAATGTTTTCTTTGTTGGTCTTTTCTGAGAATAGGCTTGCTGCTCTTTTTTCTGTTATTTTTTATTGGTAGATGACTGTTCTCAAGTCAAGAATCCGTGAGCCTCAAAATCTCAACCCTTAGTAAAAAATCTCGTCCAAGATTTTTCTTATTATTCATCAATCTTGCCATTTATCATTTCGATGAGAAAGATGAGTTCTTCACTTTTTGACTACTCCAATTGCATCATATCAAATATATATATAATCTAGCTTTGATAAATTGCTAGCATTAGAAGTATGGAACTTATTGTTCACAACACTTTTCAAAAATTGCAGTTCATATAATCTTTGATTTTCTGATTTTTTGTTTTTAATGACTTTCTTCCATAATCTGGATCTAATATTTTATACAAACATATCTATTCTGATAGTACCAGTTCATCCTACCTATATCATACCTATTCCAATGAGAGAATGGTGCTCGGCATAGCTATGGGAGACTACTTCACTCATGAAACAGGATGTTTTGGCCATCCCTTCTGGTGTTAGTTGAGACTAGTCTATTCGCAAGTTAGATCATCTGGTGCCAATCTAGATAGCTGAGTCCTTATTCACAGAAAAGGGAGCCCTTGTTAGCCCTTTGCTGTCTCATTGGTTCAATTATGGAAGGGATTTCGGAGAGGAAGAGAGAGAAAGGAGATGAAAGGAAAGAAGAGACAAAGGAGAGGAATAAGGAAAAGGGCCTATTAAAAGGCTCCAAAAGCCTATTAAGAGGCTAAAAGAATCTAAAAATGAAAAAAAATATATAAAATCTCAAACTAATAAAAATGTAAAAAAAAAAAAAAAAAAGGAGTTTAGAGTTGTCACGATGAAGTATAGGGATGCCAGCACCCCCTGAGTATTTAGATAGGTGCGTCGCAGTATCATACATGTTAAATTTAATATATATTGTTGACCCTTTTCTATTAACTTAAGCTTTTATGGTCAGTTAGTTGGTTAACATGGTATTAGGGCTTAAGTTTGCTGGATATTATGAGTTCAAATTGTTGTTTTGATATACATTATCGATCCCTTTCCTAATAGCTTAAGTTTTTGAAATCTAGTGGTAAGTTAGCATGGTATTGGAAGTCACGGTCCCCTTTACCTTCCAATGCCTCCATGTCCACACTTTAAACCACATGTCACCCCTTGCTCTAGGTTTTGTCTCTCGGACTCTACATGTGAAAATGGGTGTTTAAGAATAATTCCACATC
Source organism: Calamus simplicifolius (assembly GCA_900491605.1). Classification (NCBI taxonomy): domain Eukaryota; kingdom Viridiplantae; phylum Streptophyta; class Magnoliopsida; order Arecales; family Arecaceae; genus Calamus; species Calamus simplicifolius. Next base: position 33,055 of record UESW01002296.1, read on the forward strand.
AAAATGGTGTTTAAGTGTTTATGGTCCCATCCACATCAAAAGGTTATTTTCTGCAATTTCTTCTCCAAATTAAGTTTGAAGAAAATCTGAAATTAACTGAGCCCGAACAATTTAATTTAGCTTCTTTTCTTATTGGCTACAGGAGTGCTAAATTGATTTAAGGTTGATTTAAGGAAGGGCCATCTTGAAGTCGTTTGAAACTATTGAATAAGACAACAAAGCCACTATTTTAGCACAAGACATGGTTTTTCTTATCATCTGGGATGGATTCTCTTGATCGCTAGTGCAATAGAATTTTATACCACTTAATTTACCAAACTAGGTTTGTCAAATTTGTTTCAACCGTTGTGCATATTCATTATCAGTGCCTTTTGCTACAACCTCCCTTTCTTTGCAAACTGTCTTTACCGACATTTTGCATTGCCAAATCCTTGGCCTTTGTCACCTCTTCCCTTCAAGGAGAGCAACAACTAATTACTTGCTCTAAATGAAGAAGTTGGAGGTGCAATTGAAGTTGAAATTGTTTTAGGCCAGTTTGATTTGGTATGTATCTCCTACCGAAATAGACTTCAAAACTTTTCTTAGCTATAGTATCACTCAAAATTGGGGGGTATAGGTCAGTATTAGTATTACGAGTGGTTCCAATTGGTTTAGAACAAGGTTCATTGTACTGAGAATCGGTACCATTTCGTTACTGGACTGATATGGTTTGAAATGGATTATACCATATCGAATCGATGACATATCGATTATCCTGTACCAAACCAATAAACCAAGTCAAGTAGTTTGACATGGTATGGGGGTGGTTTGGTACGTTACAAGGCCTGTATGAAGTTGGTATGGATTGGTTCTAGGTTATATAGGATAGTTTGGAGAGGTATCAGCTTTGTACGGTTTCAAAATGGTGAACCGTATGAGTTCTAAAGGGGTATAGTTTGGTACACCCTGTATTTAATGATTTCGTATGATTCGACATACTTTGGCCAATATCATTCATGCTAAATTGAATCTTGGTATCGATACCTTACCGTTATGGGGCAGTTTTGCTCACTTTGAATTGGTTTGGTTCTATTGAATCGAAGCTTGGTACTGATGAGCTAGTATCCGCATGTCTTTTTCCTTGCTCTTCTGCATGATGAGATTCTCACATTTGCTATGTGCTTCTTATGCTTTTGCTGCAGTTTAGTGTTTTTATTTTTTGTGAATTAAAGAAAGAATTTCATATCCATTGCCAAGTCACGTAAGCATGGGTCTTCTTCCTTATTCATCATTGTGAAAACTAAGGGAAGAAACCTGCCTCAGAAAAGGAACAAAAGAACAAGTTGCCCGATGCTTTTGTCTTTGGTAGAATACGTGGGTTGCTTCGGCTTTGCAGGGCTGGCCTTCTTCGCCTTCTTAACCCCTGGTTTCTTAGCCTTTGTAGGCTTCGGGGACTTTTTCGGAGCAGCAGCAGCAGCAGCACGTGCCTTCCTTTTAGCCAGAGGAGCCGAGACTGTCTCCTTCGTCGGCTGCTTCTTTTCCTTCGTCGTTGGTTTCTTCTTCTTCTTCTCCTCCTCCTTCCCGGTCTTCGATAGCTTGAAGGAGGCCTTCACCTTCACAAGCTTGCCTTTGGCAGTGAAGTTCCTCAATTGGATGGCCAACATCTTCTTGTAATTCGCCGGCAATACACGCTTGTGCTTCTCCTCCATGTGCTTAGCAATGGCATAGGGGCTGGAGCCAGTCTTCTCATTGAGCGCCAAGATCGCATCTTTGATCATCTAAACCAATCAACAATCAAAACCCAGAACAAATTAGCAATCAAAATCGAAGCTTTTTAACATAGAAATCATCGAATTGGAGAGAGAAAAAGGAGATCTTCTTTACCTGGAAATAAGGCGAGTGGGAAGGGGCGGAGGAGGACTTAGAAGCCTTGGGCTTTGTTGCTGCCAAATCACTCCAAGGATGCGTCGAGTGAGAAATGAGCTTCTTGTGCCTTTAGAGGAATGGTTGGATCGCCTCCTTCAGCCGGAAATCTACAAGAAAAGTCTCGGGCCGATGGTTCCGGTGGGGACCCTTCGATGCTTAAGTCAGCAATCTGGAAAACATGGATTTTTTTATGAGAGTAGAGATCAGTCCCCCTTCTATCTTGGGGGTCGGGGTCTTTATATACATGTTCGGGGGACCCTCTTATCCTTTGGCGATAAAAGTCGGATCTTCTGTTAAGATCGGCTCCACAGGTTGGCGCCTGGCTGTCAAATGTGCTTTGCAGATATCGACAACTACACAATATCTGTAACCACCCGTGATCCTAGTGGAAGGTGGGTGAGCGAGCTATGCGGCAGTTAGTGTTTAGGGCTGAGGTAGGCGAAGCCGGAGCCAAGACCAAGTTGAGGCCGAGCGGAAGAGCCGAGGCCGAGGCCAACTGAAGATCGAGGCCGACTGAGACCGAGGTCGTCTGGAGACCGAGGTCGATTGGGGCCGAGGCTGACTGGGAGCCGAGGCCGACTGGAAACTGAGGCCGCCTGGGGCCGAGGCCGATTGGGAGCTGAGGCCGACGGAGGACCGAGGCTGACTGGGAGACGAGGCCGACTGGGAGCCGAGGCCGACTGAAGCCGAGGTCGACTGGAGATCGAGGCCGTCTAGAGACCAAGGCAGTCTAGGGCCGAGGCTGACTGGGGACGAGGCCGACTGGGGAGGCCGACTGAGGAACGAGGCCGACTGGAAGGAGGCCGAGCCGAGGCCGACTGGGAGCCGAGGCAGGCTGGGGCCGAGGCCGTTTGGAGACCGAGGCCGACTAGGGCCAAGGCCGACTGGAGATCGAGGCCGTCTAGAGACCGAGGCCGATTGGGAGCCGAGGCCGACTGGGGCCGACTTGGAAGAAGGCCGAGTAGACCAGTGATGCCACCTAGGAATTAAACCACTCAGGAAGGCCGCCGAGGATTGCCGCCTAAGAAAATTGTCTTAAAATTGCTATCTTGACAGGAGGCCATCTAAAAATTGTTGTCTTTATGGCCCCATCAAATGCTTCCCACACTCCTTGAGCTTGTGTGCCGTACATCAGCTAAGCGAAAGGAGTGTAGAGCTTTTCATCTTTGCTCTTGTTCTTTCATGCTTGCTTCAGTTCTGATTCCTTCCTAGTGGAGAGATCTTTTTCCTTTTGCCTTGCTTTGTGTAGACATTTCATGCTTTTTGGAGGCATGCTTTTTGCATGTTTAAAAACTTTAAGCACAGTTTGAAGGTAAGTTAATTATCGTTGGCTAGCCGAGGGTAGCCAGCAATCCTCTTCCGACGCAGAGTCTGAAAGTGGATGCCCGTCAACTGTGAGTTGGGGAGTCGGTTTCTCCTGATTGTGAGTTGACTTTGGGTTTTCTTTTTGTCATAAAGTCTGGAAGTCTCTTCGTAGCTATCCGCCGACTTGAGGCTGCCTAAGATAAAGCCGCTGAGGCTGGAATAAAATTGCCGAAGCGGAAATAGAGCCGTTAAGGCTGTAATAATGCCGTTGAGGCTGATAGATGGAGCTAGTGCCGATCCTGGAGGTATTAGGTACCGAGCTGGCCTTGAGCTTTGGTACCGAGCTGGCCTTGGGCTTAGGGAGAACTTGGTGCCAAGGCTGAGGCCGCACAAAGCCGACGGGAGCCACGAGGCCGAGGGGACCTCGGTGCTAGAAGTCGAGGCTAAGGCCGAGTGGAAGAGCTGAGGCCAAGGGGGCAGCTGAGTGCCAAGGCCGTACAAGGCCGAGGGGGCAGCTGAATGCCAAGGTCGTACGAGGCTGAGCAGGTCTGAGGCCGAGTGCCAAGGCCATACGAGGCCGAGGGGGTAGCCGAGTGCCAAGGCCGTACAAGGCCGAGGGGACCTCGGTGTTGGGAGCTGAGGCCATACGAGGCCGAGGGGGCAGCTGAGTGCCGATGCCGTACGAGGCCAAGGAGGTAGCCGAGTGCCGAGGCCGTATGAGGCCGAGGGGATCTCGGTGCTGGGAGCCGAGGCCGAGGCTGAGTGGAAGAGCTGAGACCGAGGCCGTACAAGGCCAAGAGGGCAGCAAAGTGCCAAGGCCATACGATGCCGATGAGGCAGCCGAGTGCCGAGGCCGTATGAGGTCGAGGGGACCTCAGTGCTGGGAGCCGAGGCCGAAGCTGAGTGAAAGATCTGAGGCCGAGGACGTACAAGGCCGAGGGGGCAGCCGAGTGCCAAGGCCATACGAGGTCGATGAGGCAGCCGAGTGCCTAGGCTGTATAAGGCCGTGGTGACCTCGGTGCTGGGAGCCGAGGCCGTATGAGGCCGAGGGGACTTGAGGTAGAGAGGCTGGGGGGAACAGGTCCCAGACCGGTTGCTGCGGGAGCTGAGGCCATCTAGCCGAAGAGAAAAGTTGAGGCCGAGCATGTCTGAGGCCGTACAAGGCTGAGCGGGTTTGAGGCCAAGTGGGAAGTCCACGGCCGAAGGGAACTAGTGCCAGGAGCCGAGGCCGAAGTCCGAGGCCGTACGAGGCCGAGGGAAGGGGCCGACACCGAGGGGAAGCTGGTCCAAGACCGAGGCCGAGGGGGGCTCGGGCGTCGGGTGCCGAGGCTGAGCATAAGCTAGCTCCATGCGAAGGAGAGAGAAACGATGGCGGATGGAGGGGGGGAAGGCCGAGTTGTCAAGTCCGGATGCGAATGCCCGTCAATCGATTGGCCATTGGCCATTGAGGCAGAGTCAGAGCTGCTGAGGCTGAAGTGAAGCCGTTGAGGCTGTGATTATGCCGCTGAGGCAGAGTTGAGGCCGTCGGAACCCTTTTGAACCCTGAAGGGTGACCCGAGAGTCGCTGCGATGAGACCATGCTTGGGAGCCTTTAACTCCGAAGGGTGACCTGAGAGTTGAGAGTCATTAGGTACCTTTTAACCTCGAAGGGTGACCTAAGGGTGCTTGGACTAGGCTCAGGTGCCTTTTAACTCCGGAGGGTAATGTAAGAGTTAAGTCTTTGTTGCCGAGCTAGAGTTAAGTCCTTGTTGCTGAGCTAGAGTCGGGCTTGAGTGCCGATGGTACATCAGGCTTTGAGTGCCGACCGGAGTCGGACTTTGAGTGCGATGGTACATCGGGCTTTGAGTGCCGATCGGAGTCGGGCTTTGAGCACCAATGCTGGGTTGATCTTCAGTGCCGAGCTGGCCTCGGGCTTGAGTGCCGAGGGGAGCTTGGGCTTGAATGCCGAGGGGAGGCTCGGGCTTGAGTGCCGAGGCGAGCTCGGGCTTGAATGCCGAGGGGAGGCTCGAGCTTGAATGCCGAGGGGAGCTCGGGCTTGAGTGCCGAGGGGAGGCTCGGGCTTGAGTACCGATGGTACATCGGGCTTTAGGTGCCAAGCTGGAGTCGGGCTTTGGTGCCGATGGTACATCAGGCCTTGAGTGTCGAGCTAGAGTCGGGCTTTAGTACCGATGGTACATCGGGCTTTGAGACGCCAACGCGAGATTGGTCTTGAATGCTGATGCAGAGTCGGTCCTGCATGACATTTTTAAGTATCAATGAAAGAAATAATGTTAAGTGTGGTGTACTTAGCTCTTGTAGCACCCTTGTTTCCCCTGCTAATTTGGGTACTTCTGTCCGCTGCGGGTCTGCCCCCTAGGGAATCAGGATGAATGGAGTGGAGGTGCTGGTGCCCTTGCTTGGGCCTCCCCCCGCGTCGCTGTCCATAGGAGAGTGGGCCGCTTTGGCGGCGAGTGTGGCTCTCTGAGCTTTAAGTTGCTGATGAGATTGATGATGGTGAATCTCCTACTGGGGAGATTTTCGGTGGGATAAGTGATGGCTGGCCCGAGTAGCGACCAAAGAGCAAGCAAAAGCTTTTGCTCGCTGTTGCGTGGCCATGAGACGTCGCTTCTGGTGCTTTTGGACAGTCGCCGTCAATGCTTGGGTTTGCAGGATGAGGGTGGCAAGATGTTCTGCTTGAATGGTCCGAGGTAGTGGTGATGGTGGAACGAGGAGCTGGCCTTCCGTTGCTTAGTCCGTTGAAGGTGCCCCTAGCATAACTGGCGAGAAGCTTCTTGGATCTTTGTCGTCACCATCCTTATGATCCACCATTTTTGTTAAAGGGGGATGAGGATCTGCAAACTAGCATCGCTGATCCCCTTCCTAGCGCGCCAATCTGTTGCTGCCAAATCACTCCTGGGATGCGTCGGGTGAGAAACGAGCTTCTTGTGCCTTTAGAGGAATGGTTGGATCGCCTCCTTCAGCCGGAAACCTACCAGAAAAGTCCTGGGCCGGTGGTTTCGGCGGAGACCCTCCGATGCTTAAGTCAGCAATATGGAGAACATGGATTTTTTTATGAGAATAGAGATCAGTCCCCCTTCCTTCTTGGGGGTTGGGGTCTTTATATACCTGTTCGGGGGTTCCTCTTACCCTTTGGCGATAACAGTCGGATCTTCTGTTAAGATTGGCTCCACAGGTCAGCACTTGGCTGTCAAATGTGCTTCGCAGATATCGGCAACTGCACAGTATCTGTAACCACCCGTGATCCTAGCGGAAGGTGGGTGAGCGAGCTATGCGGCAGTTAGTGTTTAAGGCCGAGGTAGGAGAAGCCGGAGCTAAGACCGAAGCCGAGGCCGAGGCCGAGCGAAAGAGCCGAGGCTGAGGCCAACTGGAGACCAAGGCCGACTGGGGCCGAGGCCGACTAGGGCCGAAGCCATCTGGAGACCGTGGCCGTCTGGAGACCGAGGCCGACTGGGAGCCGAGGCCGACTGGGGACCGAGGTTGTCTGGGGACCGAGGTCGACTGGGAGCCGAGAACGACTGGGGATCGAGGCCGTCTGGAGGCCGAGGCCGATTAGAGCCGAGGCCGATTGGGGACCGAGGCCAACTGGGGATCGAGGCCGACTGGGGACCGAGGCCGACTAGGAGCAGAGGCCGACTGGGAGCCGAGGCCGACTGGAGACCGAGGCTGACTGGGACCGAGACCGTTTGGGGACCTGGGGACCGAGGCCGTCTGAAGACCGAGGCCGACTGGGACCGAGGCCATCTGGGGACATGGGGACCGTGGCCGTCTGGAGACCAAGGCCGACTGGGAGCCGAGGTCGCCTGGGGCCGATGCCGATTGGGAGCCGAGGCCGACTGGGGACCAAGGCCGTTTGGAGACCGAGGCCGACTGGGGCCGAGGCCGACTAGGAACCGAGGCCGTCTGGGAGCCGAGGCTTGGGGCCGAGGCCGACTGGGGACTGAGGCCGACTGGGGCCGAGGCCAATTGGGGGCCGAGATCGACTGGAGTCGAGGCCGTCTGGGAGTCGAGGCCGACTGGGGACCGAGGCCGACTGGGGCCGACTTGGAAGAAGGCCGAGTAGACTAGTGATGCCGCATAGGAATTAAACCGCTCAGGAAGGCCGCCGAGGATTGCCGCCGCTGAGGATTGTCGCCTAGGAAAATCATTTGAAAATTGCTATCTTGAGAGGAGGCCATCCAAAAATTGTTGTCTTTATTGCCCATGGGGTCAACTGGCCCCATCAGGCTTCTTCTCCTTTGGGGCTTTCGGGGCTCTGGGCTTCTCCTTCACCGGCTTCATACTCTGCCTGATTGTTGATGGCCGAAAAAAGAAATCGAAGGGCATACTCCACCACCTCCCCTCGGGGCTCGCAAGAATAAGTCCAGCTTCACTCCCTTGAGAGTTCGATGCCCCGTCTACATGAAGAATCCAGTCTTCTTTCCCCACCCCCTCGGCCGTAGGGGACTCTATGTGCGCCTCCGGGTGCGACTCCTTCGGACACTCCTCGACCCAAGTGCACTCGATCAAGAAATCGGCTAACACCTGAGACTTCATTGCAGACCTCAGCCAAATGGATAAGTCAAACTCACTCAACTTGATGGCCCACTTGGCTAGCCGATCGAAGGTATCAGGATGGGACAAGATAGTCCAGAGAGGTTGGTCCGTGAGCACCACAATTGGATGAGCTTGGAAGTAGGGTCGAAAGCGCTGAGCGGCGACCACCAGGACAAAGATGATCTTCTCGATCTTGGAGTATCTTGTCTCGGCGTCATGAAGCACTTTGCTAGTGTAGTAGACAGGCTTCTGCGCTCCATCAACATCCATGCGAACGAGCACAGAGCTGACGGCCTCGGGGGAGGCCGTAAGGTACAGAAAGAGTTCCTCCCCGCCTCTTGGCTTGGACAACAGTGGAGGAGTGGATAAAAATTTCTTCAGCTCCTCGAAAGCCTTCTGGCACTCCTTCATCCACTCGAAGCTGTTGACCTTGCGCAATGCCTTGAAGAAGGGTAGACACCTTTCCGCCGACTTGGACAAGAAACGGCTCAAAGCTGCTACTCTCCTGGTCAGGCACTGCACCTCCTTTTTGTTAGCCGGGGGTCTTATGTCCAGAATGGCTCGGATCTTGTCGGGGTTAGCTTTGATTCCCCGTTGAGTCATCATAAAGCCTAGAAACTTGCCCGCTGTAACCCCGAAGGCACTTACGGGGGTTCAGCCTCATCTGATACCGGTGGAGATTGCCGAAGGTCTCTGCGAGGTCGATGACGTGGTCGGAAGCGTGGGTGCTCTTGGTCAGCATGTTGTTCACATACACCTTCATATTACGCCTGATCTGATCCTCAAAGACCTTGTTTATCAGCTTTTGGTAGGTGGCTCCCGTGTTCTTCAGCTCAAATGGCATCACCTTGTAACAGTATATCCCCTTCTCGGTTACAAAGGAGGTCGCGTCCTTATCAGCTGGGTCCATCTTGATCTGATTGTACCCCGAGAAGGTGTCCATGAAGCTGAGGGTCTCATGACCAGACGTGGCATCTACCAGCTGGTGGATCCGAGGCAGCGGGAAGCTGTACTTGGGGCATGCTTTGTTAAGGTCGGTAAAGTCCACACACATCCTCAAGCTTTCACTGGCCTTGCGAACCATCACGACATTTGCCAGCCAGTCGGGATAATGCACCTCACGGATGTGGCCGGCCGCCACCAACTTACGCACCTCCTCGTCTATGGTCTTCTACCTATCGAAAGCAAAACTCCTCTTCTTCTGGTGGACGGGTCGGCACTTCGGCTTGATGTTGAGCTGGTGGGTGATTACTTCCTTCGGGATGCCTGGCATGTCTGATGCCGATCAGGCGAAGATATCCGCGTTAGCTCACAGGAAAGCGAGGAGCCGATCGCGGGCTTCCTTCGGAAGCAGGGCCCCGATCTGGACGGTCTGCGGGGTCCTCTCCCAGGGGGAAGGACAGCAGATGCTTGGCTGGCTCCCCTCTCCTCTCCAAGTCTCAGGGATCCAGTGCTTATGGTGCAGGTGCAAGTACTGCCCCTTAAGGACTGGGGGCCATGTGGTAGCACAGTGATGGCTGGTTTTGCTCCCCCGCATCTCCCCGACCCCTTTGCTAGTGGGAAACCTCACGAGGAGTCTTTTGGTGGAGATGACAGCATCCTAGAAGGTTGAGTCCGGGCCTTCCGAGGATGGCATTATAGGCGAGGGGCACACGGACTACCAAGAAGCTCATGAAAACTGTGCTTTGACGCGGGGGCATGCCGGCCGTGACAGGGAGAGTGATTTCCCCTTGACCTTCACAGAATCCCCGGTGAATCCCATCAAAGGCGTGGCGACGGTTGAAGCAGGCCGGGAGATAGGTTCATGCGAAAAAGGCATCGTAACTCAAAACATCTACCGAGCTTCCACTGTCAACCAGGATTCTTTTTACAGGGATGCTTAGCGATCGTCATGGATACGACGACGCTATCATCATTTTTGTTACAACCCCTCTAGGTCCCTTTTGAAAAAAGGAATTACAGAATCTAACTCTCCCTCTCCCCTCGGTCTCTTCGGCGGGCCCCTGCCCCCAGGAAATCATCGCCACCGTCTTCTCCGTCGGGGCATTGTCGATTGTCATGGCGGAGGCGCTGATGGGCCGGGAGCTCCCGGGTTGTTCCTTTGGACGAACTTCCTCAGGTGGCCTGCTGATGAGATCTTCAATGGCCTTTTTCAGCTGGGCAGTCGTCGGTGTGTGGCCATGGTCCCGGTGGTAGCGGCAGTAGAGGTTCTTGTTCCGGGGGATCTTCGGGTTGATGGAGGAGGGACGTTGCAGTAGGCTCCCCTTCGATCTCGAGCAGGATCTGGGATATGGGAGCAAGCACGGGGTGAACGGCCCGTCTCTCGGTGCAGGAGGTCGGGGCGGTTGTCTGGTCGGCGAGGAGGCTCGGCCTCCTGGGGCGGCGCAGGTTCTGGCGGGCTGGCTTCTTGGGTATTCCGCTCTCACGCCGGGAAAGTCAGCTTCGTCGCCCGGATGTACTTCTGGGCGCGGATCAAGAGTTCGGAGTAGGACCCGGCGGCTTCTTGTCAAGAGAGTACGCGAAGCGAAAGGGCGGAGCCCTCGCTTCAAGGCCAGGTGCCACGAGTCCTCCAGGTTGTATACCTCCAGGGGCCTCCTTGAACCGGGCGACGTAGTCCCGCAGGGACTCGCCATTCTTCTGCTGGACGCAAAGAGACTGTCTGCCACCCTCGGGATCTTCCGGCAGGCGTCAAAGTGGGCCAGGAAAGCCCTCTCCAACTGGCGAAAGGAGTCGATGCTCGTGGCGGCAGGCGAGAGTACCAGGCCGGGCAGCTTTTTCAGAGTAGCAGGGAAAGCACACACATGAGCGAGTCAGTGGCCCCCTGAACCTGCATGAGCACCTTGTAACTTTCCAAATGGTCCAGGGGGTCCGTGGTCCCGTCATAGGGTCCAGCTGGAGAAGGCGGAACCTGGGTAGAGATAGGCTCCTCCATGATGCGGCGGGACAGGGGAGGCCGACTGTCGTAATCAGTCTCCGGCAGGTGGGTGATCCGACGGCTGAGTTCTTCCAATTCTGTTGCACTCCTCGAGTCGACGCTCAGCTCGGCGAGGCATCCGGCCATCAAGGAGCCCTCCCCGAAGATTCAGAGAGAAGAGGGCGGCGATGCGGCGCGGGCGCTCCGCCTCCTTTCCGTGCCATCGCTTAGGAAGATGCTGGCGTGGCGAGAGGGAGACCGGGGCCTTTTGGAGGCTTCCGGCGGTGAGGCTTGGGCGGCGATCGGTGGCGATCTGCAGGAACGGGCGACCTCCGGCGGGAGGAGTGCTGGCTGGGCTGCACCACTCCTGGGACAGACGGGAGGGGCTCCGGTTGCTGCGCAGCCGCCGCTTGTGCTGCAGGCCTTGGACCACGGTCACCAAAGACTGGACTTGCGTGGCAGGGCGGAAGCCGGTCTTCCTGAAGCTGCTGTGGTGGTGGTGCAGGGACGTCGGCTAGGGGAGCTGAGGGCCTCCGCCGTGGACCAGCCCGCAGCGCTGCCCCCCAGCGCGACCGGCTGAAGACTCCCTTCGTTCGAGTCGTCACCATGGCTTGAGAGCTCGGGGAAAGAGAAGCTGGTTCGAAGTCTTTCTCTTCTCCCCCTACCTGGCGCGCCAATCTGATGACGCCAAGTCACCTTCCTTGAACGCCGGGGAAGACGGAGTCTCCCTCGGATTCCTGCAAGAAAAGTCCCCGGAGACCGGATGCTCTGGTGGGGACCCTTCGACGCTCAAGTCAGTCACTCGGAAACAGACAAGAGTTAACTAGCAGAAAGAAGCTAGAGAACTAAAGTTCAGGATCCTTCCCTTGTCTTGAGTACGGGCTTTTATACCTGTTCGAAAGTCTCACGTACGTTTCTAGAAGGTTGCTGATCCCGAGGTGTCACTTACCTGGTAACGAACGGGAAGCAAGGTTGACAGCGAGAGGTCATAATCGGTATGGGCGTGTCAGAGGTGTTCGGCTCCGCCTGTCATTCGTCAAGTGCGGTGCCATGGATGGCAGGCAGATCTGATCGCGACAGGCGCGCATTGTTACGAGGCAGGGCCACGTGCTGTTGTAGTAGGGCAGCGAAGTACATAGGGCACGTGGGGCACGTGGAACATGTGAAGCATGTGACCGTAGTGGGCGGTTAGTGGGCCCCATGGATATGTCAGACGGCTCGAGGCCGAGGTCAAGGCGGGCGCTTGAGGCCGAAGCCGAGGCGGATGTTCGAGGCCTAGGCGGGCGCCTGATCCTGATGCTTGAGGCCGAGGCCGAGGCGGAAACTTGATGCCAAGGCCGATGCTTGATGCCGAGGCTGATGCAAATGGAACTTACATGATGGAAGAATTCTGTAAAAAAAGTCCATATTAGAACCAATGCTCTTCACCTCACCTTAGTGCGCTGCGCTCTCTTGATAACCCATTTTCCGATGGAACGGCCGTGTGCTTGCCAAAAAAAGTGCAAGAACACCTCCTCGACCCCAAGAATCCTCGGAACTTTCCGAATCCAGCGTCCTCACAACGTGAAGCAATCTTCACCCCACATACATCAGAGAAATGGATGGCCACGATTCATGCCACCGAGGCGGTCGATCCGTGCTCCTCCATTCGAAGCCAATCGCATCGCTCCAGCCTCTCCACCACCAGATCCCGTCCTCCTATAAAAGGCCGTCACATTCAAACACTGGCTTTTTTAGGTAAATCCCGTCGTCTTGCACGTATGACGATAGTTGAAGTAGCCTACGTCGCGGTCGTTATTGCCGAGCAGCCAGCGACAGAGGTCCAGGCAGAGTCCAAGCCGGCGAAGGAGAAGAAGCCCAGAGCCCCGAAAGCCCCCAAGGAGAAGAAGCCCAAGGCTTCTAAGTCCTCCTTCGCCCCTTCCCACCTGCCTTATTTCCAGGTAAAGAAGATCTCCTCTTTCTCTCTCCAATTCGATGATTTCTACGTTAAAAAGCTTCAATTTTGATTGCTAATTTGTTCTGGGTTTTGATTGTTGATTGGTTTAGATGATCAAAGATGTGATCTTGGCGCTCAACGAGAAGACTAGCTCCAGGCCCTATGCCATTGCTAAGCACATGGAGGAGAAGCACAAGGGTGTTTTGCGGGCGAATTACAAGAAGATGTTGGCCACCCAGTTAAGGAACTTCATTGCCAAAGGCAAGCTTGTGAAGGTGAAGGCCTCCTTCAAGCTATCGGAGACCGGGAAGGACAAGAAGAAAAAGAAGCCGACGACGAAGGAAAAGAAGCAGCCGATGAAGGAGACAGTCTCTGCTCCTCTGGCTAAGAGGAAGGCCCGTGCTGCTGCTGCTGCTGCTCCGAAGAAGTCCTCGAAGCCTACAAAGGCTAAGATACCAAGGGTTAAAAAGGCGAAGAAGGCCAGCCCTACAAAGCCGAAGCTTCTTTTGTTCCTTTTCTGAGGTAGCTGGTTTCTTCCTGTTGAGGAATAAAATCGCCATTGTATTGATAACAGTGCAAGGGGTTAGGATCAGCCCTGACCCCTACTTACTGCGTAGTGCCCGCAAGAAATGAACCAACCATTATACCTCGATGGATCGAGGCATCTTAGCCCTTCGGCGAACCAAGAATTCCCCGAGTACGGATTACTTCTCTATGCCTCGCTAGCCGAGCTATCCCTATCTCTCGGCCTCAGCCCGAATGATCTCTATACCTCGCTAGCTGAGCTATCCCCGTCTCTCGGTCCCTGCTCGAGCGATATTCACACCTCTGCAGAATCAAACCGTCCTTACGCCCAGCTTACTCCTTTGTCATACCTCGTGGATCGAGTCATCAGATACCTTGACAAACCGAGTCTTTCCATACTTCGGCGGATCAGGCCGCTCTCTATACCTTGGCTTGACCGAGGCACTCAAGCACTTATCTCTACGGAGCCATGATGACCGAACAAGGGTCCACATAGGCAATCATTCCTATATTACCAGAAACGGCCTAGAGTCTATATGATCATTGAATCTCAAAGCGCCGGATAGCCTTCTCGGCCATCGATCCTCTAACTAACAAGATACGAATCCCACCAGCCTCACAACAGCCTGATTCGAATTAGCCTTGAATCCCAATAGCTTTCAGATCTCAACATGCTCAAAGAATCAGGTAATTGCCTATAAATAGCACAGTTCCAGATTCTCTCAGGTAAGGCGTTCTTGATGCATTCTCAGCAATACTCTCGTTCTATCTCTGCTCACCCTTTCCGCCATTAGAGCTCTGCTCGGAGCTCCCCAAAAGGCCACCCTGAAGGGACTCTTCAGTGAGAGCCTTCTCCTCATATTTGTTCGTTGTTGATCTTCGCTGACTTGAGCGTCGGAGGGTCTTCTGCAGAGGGCCACCCCCAACACCTCTCGCATGAGGACTGTTTTGCAGGTTCGCCCAGGAGGGAGTCCAATCTGAAGCTCGACCGCGCCCGAGTCATAGGACGAATTTCAGCAACTACAAATTGACGCTAGAGGAAGGGTCCTTAAGTCCCATAAACTTAAAAAAAAAAGAGATAAGAATCTCAATCTTAAAGAGAACCCCTCCAATGGCTAATCGAAGAAAGGCTACTTCTAAAGCCCGAGACCAGGTTGCCTTCCAAAGACCTGATCCGGTGAGCAGTGTGGTGGCGCCGCTGCCACCAGTTGAAACTTCGTTACCACCAGCGGCCCCAGTGACCCAGGACCAGTTTGCCACACTGGTTTAGCAGGTCCAAGCTCTGACCCATCTGATTTAAGGACGCTATGAAGCTCCCCGTCCGGCTGCCCCTGCTCCGTACCCTCCTGAGGAGGCTGCAACCCCCATCCCCCCAGCAATCTCTTCTTTCGGTCCGCATGAAGTCGCAGACCCTCCTCATCGTCCTAAGGGAGCTGGGCTAGCCCCACAAGGGGTCTACAACAAGGATCTCCCCAGATCTCGCCGGGTCCGATCCCTCTCTCCGGTGTCCTCTCGCCATGACTCAACACCGTCTCCGCATTCTCCTCGCCTAGCCCCTCCTGCTATGCCCGAAGAGGAGATCCATCGATAGATCCGGGAGATGCGCCAGGAGTTGGACGCTACCAAGCAGGCCCATCCGCTTTAGTATAAGGCGGAGCAGGGCATTCCCTTCTCCAAAGAGATCATGGGGGAAGTGATCCCCTCCCATGTTAAGCTGCTTGCCATCGAGCCTTATCACGGATTCTTCGATCCCGACGACCATCTCAGTAGCTTCCGATCGATCATGATGTTCCATGGGGCATCAGATGCGATTTTCTGCCGCGCCTTTCCTTCCACCCTTAGAGGGTCCGCTCTAACCTGGTTTAATGCCTTAAAACCAGGTTCCATTGGTTTATTCGATGAGCTGAGTCGCCTCTTCATCAGCTAGTTCATCAGCAGCCGCCATCACCGGTAGAGATTTGACTCCCTCTCCGAGGTTAAGCAGAGAGAGGGGGAGTCCTTGAAGAACTATCTCGGCCGTTTCAACACGGCCATGCTGGAAGTGGACCACCTTAACCATGAGGTGGCATGTCCGTCCTAGCGGGCAGAGTATTAAAGGAGAGTGACTTCTACCTGGCGATGGAGGTCAGCTACCCTTTGAACCTCTCCGATATGATGGTCTGGCGGACAAGTACGCTAGAGTCGAGGAATCGCGGAGGACTGCCCGCGCTGAGCTGGCAAGGAAGGAGTCCAAGGGCTCGGACAAATACTGATCTGCCCGTCAACTGTGCCCGCCTCGCCGCCAAAGGGTTTCTCCGCCGCAAGGAACGCACCCGGAGCCGCCTAGGAGGTTCAACCGGTTCACCCCGCTCACTGCCCCGAGGGCGCAGATCCTCATGGAGATAGAGCACCAACTTCCTCGACCGCCTCCTCATCGAGGAAATGCGCCCGGAGAGACCCCACCAAGTACTGCCGCTACCACCGGGACCATGGCCACGACACTGAAGAATGTTGGCAGCTGAAGAATGAAATTGAGAGGCTCATCCAGCGGGGCAGACTGACCAATTCAGAAGAGCGCCCGAGCCGAGAAATGGGGGTGACCGCTAACCCGAGCCGAAGCAGCCTCCTCCTCTGAATCCTCCGGCTGTTAGCCACATCAATGTGATTGAGGCGGTTAGCAATTCATCGGGCCGACAGGATGATGAGAAGTTCGGTACCAAAGAGAGCATGGACTGATGAGCTCTCCTTCTCCGATGATGACCTCCAAAAGATACAGTTCCTGCATGATGATGCGCTAGTTGTATCTCTCAATCTGAATAATTATGATGTAAGCCGAATTCTTATTGATAGTGGGAGCTCTGTCAATGTTTTGTACCTCGATGTGTTTGTGAAGATGAAACTGCTCATGGAGAATCTCCGAGCCGCACCCTAATGGATTCACCGGCGATGTTATTACCCCAAAGGGGGTCGTGACCTTGACGGTCGAGCAGGAACTTGGCCCCGTGTTTCCACTGTTCACACAGATTTTCTGGTGACCAAGCTTCGGTCGCCCTACAATGCAATCTTTGGGAGACCCGGCCTAATGTCCCTTGGAGCTGCCGTCTCCATCCCGCATCTAGTCATGAAGTTTCCTACTGAATGGGGAGTTGGTGTAGTTCGAGGAAGCCAAGCTATGGCTCGGCAATGCTTCGTCACCAGCCTTCAGTCCAAACTGCCCGAGGTTGATGGGCTAGACGCTCGGAAAGATTTTGCCGAGCAACGAGAGGAGCCAGCTGAAGAGCTGGAGGAGGTACCGCTGAATGAAGCCCGGTCCGACCAAACATAAAGATCGGGTCGCTACTAAAGGGGAAACCTTGGCTGGAGCTGATTGATTTTCTCTGAAAAAATGTTGATGTTTTTGCCTGGTCCGCTTCTGATATGCCGGGGATCAGCTCAGACATTCTCATCCACCTTCTCAATGTGGATGAGATGTCTCAGCCCATCAAGCAGAAGAAAAGAGCTTCGCCCCTGAGCGATAGAAGGCTATTGAGGAAGAAGTCGACAAGCTCATCAAGGCAAATTTCATTCGGAAGGTAAACTATCCTAGCTGGCTGTCAAATGTTGTTATGGTGAAGAAGTCGAACGTAAAGTGGCGGATCTGCATCGACTTCACCGACCTCAACAAAGCATACCGAAGGATATCTTCCTCTCCCCCGGATCGACAGCTTGTAGATGCTACTTTGGGTCACCAGATGCTGACCTTCATGGACGCCTATTCGGGCTACAACCAAATCCGAATGGCACCCGAGGATGAAGAGAAGACCGCCTTCATAACCGACCAAGGTACTTATTGTTACCGTGTCATGCCTTTTGGTCTGAAAAATGCAGGTGCTACTTACCAAAGGCTAGTTAACAAGGTCTTCAAGGAGCATATCGGTCGTAACATGGAGGTGTACATCGACGACATGCTGATCAAAAGCAAAGAAGCACCCCAGCATATTGAGGATCTCTCAGAGAGCGTCACGACGCTCCGAAAATATCGAATGAAGCTCAACCCGACTAAGTGCGTCTTCGGCGTCAATTCTGGGAAGTTTCTAAGCTTCATGGTTTCCCAATGAGGCATTGAGGCCAATCCGCAGAAGATTCAGGCCCTTCAGCAAATGGCACCTCCAGCGTCCGTCAAGGAAGTCCAGCGCCTGACTGGGAGGATCGCGGTCCTCAATCGCTTCGTGGCTTGGTCAGCCAAGAGATACCTCCCTTTCTTCAAAGCTCTTCGATCAGTTAAGAATTTTCAATAGTCTCTCGAGTGTCAGAAATCGTTCAAGGACCTCAAAAGATATCTCGGCTCTCCACCCTTCCTCAATAGTCCGAATCCGGGAGAAATGTTGTTCTTGTACCTAGCAGTTTCGGAAGGCGCCATTGGCTTAGTATTGGTCAGAGAAGAGAACAAGACCCAAAAGCCAATCTATTATGTCAGCAAACTGCTCCGAGATGCCGAGACAAGGTACACCCGAGAAGTTGGTTTTGGCTGATAACGTCAGTCCGGAAGCTGCGACCGTATTTCCAAGCACATTCTGTGATGGTCCTTACCGACCAACCCATCAAAGCGATGGTCCATCGTCCGGAGACATCAGGAAGAATGACCAAATGGGCCGTCGAGCTAAGCGAGCATGACATTCGATACCAACCTTGCCCGGCAATCAAAGCCCACGTTTTAGCTAAAGCACATTCTGTGATGGTCCTTACCGACCAACCCATCAAAGCGATGGTCCATCGTCCGGAGACATCAGGGAGAATGACCAAATGGGCCGTCGAGCTAAGCGAGCATGACATTCGATACCAACCTTGCCCGGCAATCAAAGCCCACGTTTTAGCTAATTTCCTCCTCAAATGCACTATCCCCGAGGATGGCTCCACTCTAGACTCCTCCGAGCATCCGAGATCTGATGCCCTGTGGCTGCTCCATGTTGGCGGATCATCTAATGCCAATGGCTCCGGTGCTGGCTTAATCCTCACTAGCCCAGAGGGGGCAACCTTCGAATACGGCATCCGCTTCTCCTTCTTAGCCTCCAATAATGAAGCCGAGTATGAAGCTCTGTTCGCTGGACTCCGAATTGCCCGTGACCTCAAAGTGAAGAAGCTGAATGTCTTTACCGACTCTCAGTTGGTGGCCGATCACGTGCGGAGCGAGTTCGAGGTCTGGGAGCCGAACATGATTCGGTATCTTCAAGAGGTGTGGGACTTACTTTTCTACTTCTCCAAATTTGAAGTCATCAAGATCCCAAGATTCGAGAATGCACGCGTCGACCTATTGTCCCGACTGGCAATCACGGAATCGATAGATTTTGAGTGGAGGTTTCCCCTAGAGATTCTAGAAAAGCCCAGCATTGCGGAGGCTGACCGAGTGATGCAGGTCGAGGTCGAACCATCCTGGTTTGATCCCATATTTAGGTATCTTAAGTAAGGGTCGCTCCCAGCCGACCGAAGGGACGTAAGAAAGCTGAAATTGCAGGCCACCCATTATGTGCTGATCGATGACCAACTGTATAAGCGGTCCTTCTCCATGCAGCTGCTTAAGTGCCTTCGCCCATTTGAGGCTGATTATGCTCTTGGAAAGTACATGAGGGAATTTGCGGCAACCATCTGGGGAGCCGATCCTTATGCCACAAGGTGCTGTGCCAGGGGTATTATTGGCCCACTATGCAAAAGGATGCTGACGATCTCATCCGGGCCTGCGACCCTTGTCATAGACATTCTAACATTCAGAGGCTCCCCTCCACTAGCTTGGTCCCTATTTCCTCCGCTTGGCCCTTTGCTAAGTGGGGGATGGACATTCTTGGCCCGTTTTCCCTCGCCATAGGACAGAGAAAGTTCTTACTTGTCGCCATTGACTACTTCACCAAGTGGGTCAAGGCCGAAGCAGTTGCCCAGATAACCGAAGCTCGGGCTAAGGACTTCATGTGGAGATCCATTATTTGTCGTTTCGGCCTCCCACATACCATCATCATCGATAATGGCAAGCAGTTTGATAACCCTAAGTTCTGAGAGTTCTGTGAGGAGCATGGAACCTGTCATCGCCTTACATTAGTTGGGCATCCGTAAGCTAACGGAGAAGCCGAAGTAACTAATCAGACCCTACTCCAAGGGATCAAGGCTCGGCTTGCCAGAGCCCGAGGCAGATGGGTGGACGAACTTTACCACATCCTATGGGCCTACCGCACCATCCAGAGAGTTCCCATAGGCGAGACCCCGTTTCGGATGGCCTTCGGCACGGAAGCGTCATCCCCGTGGAGATAGGACTCCCCTCTCCGCGGGTGGAAAGCTACTCGGAGAAGGCTAACGATGAGCAGCTCCGCACCAACCTCGACCTGGTAGAGGAGATCAGAGAGAAAGCTCGGATCAGAGTAGCTGCCTATCAACAAAGAGTGGCTCGCTATCACGCCTCTAGAGTCAAAGGAAAATCTTTCTCGCCCGGCGATCTTATCCTCCGGAAAGCATCCGTCTTCAAACCGCTGGAACAAGGAAAGCTGTCTTCGAACTGGGAAGGCTCCTATCAAGTGGCGGAAGTCATTGGGCCTAGTACCTACAAGCTCCAGGATCTGAACAGAAATCTATTCCTCGGACATGAAATTCAAACAATCTCCGCATATACCATCAGTAGGGTACGCTTTCTAAAGACTTGTCTCGTTTACAGTATTGGCATCTTGTCCCTATGATCCGTGGCATGATCGCTATAATCATTTTTTCAAAAGACATAATGAAAAACAGATGCTGCTTACCAATTCTTGGCACGACCAAGCTGTCTTCTTTAGCAGGAAACCTTCGTACCTCGGCTGGGCCATGTCCTATTCCACAAAGACTCGGTATGGCCGAGCACTCTCGGTACGCCCGGGGGCCAAGCTAAATCTCTGTACCTTGGCTGGGTCAAGTCCTATTCCACAAAGACTTGGTATGATCGAGCACTTTCGGTACACCCGGGGGCCAAGCTAAATCTCCGTACCTCGGTTGGGCCAAGTCCTATTCCATAGAGACTCGGTATGGCCGAGCACTCCTGGTATGCCCGAGGGTCAAGCTAAATCTTCGTACCTCGGCTGGACTGAGTCCTATTCCATAAAGACTCGGTATGGCCGAGCACTCCCAGTACGGCTGGGAGCCAGGTGATCTGCAAGCCTTTGACCGGATTCATGCAGCTTACAAGCCCCGACCGGGCCAAACGACGTAAAAGCCTTAGCTGGATTCGGGCAGCTTACAAGCCCCGGCCGGACCAAACGGCCTAAAAGCCTTGGTCAGATTCGGGCAGCTTACAAGCCCCGACCGAGCCAAACGGCCTAAAAGCCTTGGCCGGATTCGGGCAGCTTACAAGCCCCAGCCGGGCCAAACAGCGTAAAAGCCTTGGTCGGATTCGGGCAGCTTACAAGCCCCGGTCGGGCCAAATGGCGTAAAAGCCTCGAGCGAATTCGGACAGCTTACGAGCCCCGACCAAATCGAGTGATCTCCAAACAGTCTCCGAACTTTGGCAGGGCCGAGCAATGTTCCCCACACCATGGCGCCACCAGGTATACACTCTACGGTTCCTAAAGCCCTGTCATGCTCGAGTAGCTTCCCAAAGCCTCGGCCAGAGCAGAAGTGCGTCTCTTATTATCAAAAGTCTCGGCCAAAGCCAAAGTGCATCTCTTATTAACAAAAACTTCGGCCGAGACCGAGTGACATATCAGAACCCTCGGCCAAAGCCGAACGGAATTTCTTATTAATTTTGAAGAGTGGTCCCGGTGGTTCTATAGTAACAGCAAGGCCGGTTGACTTCCCAGACATTTTAGCATAACTAATATATTTTATCATACTTCGGCGCAAGTAAGCAATCCCTCTCTCTGCCCATCAGCAGAGTTATGCAAGTCTCTCCTCCTTAAGGAAAGACCTATCTAGCCCCTTTTTATCGGGCTGCGCCTGTCTTGTGAATCAGTAAGGTTGCCCAGGCCTTCCTCTAACTTGAACAGAGACTAGTGCCTCCTCTGAAAGGGGTCGAACACTATAAAATGCCTAGCGAAGGCAGTACTACCCAAGCACAGTCGAAGGTTCACGAGCCGAGCAGGACTCGGTAAGCCTAAAACGGACAAGACTGCATAGTCACGCCAAAAGGGAAAAGCAGACATTCGAAAAAAGAAAGAACAAAAAGCTTTCTTTATTTCGTTAATCAATGAGAAATACAACCTCTGAAGAGGTATTACAAGAGCACTACAGCGCAGGAAGTAAAAACAAATGAATTGAAGAACTACTTCGGCCTTTGGTGTCGCTGCAGCATCCAAGAAACAGAGAAATCATACGACTCCAGCTGAGTCGTTGATCCCTCAGACGAACAAGCCAAAAGACCCAAACTGAGCCGAAGACATGTGGATGCCGATGCTGAGGAAGTATCCCCCAAGCGGAGTGCTGGACTGCCAGCCACGGCACAACAACATAAGTAGGGGACAAGCAGACCAACACAGCCCTCCTCCCTCTCTACATGGTAAAAGATTCCTCAAGCGGATAAGCTGAGGAATCCAAATCAAGGGAGGAGGCGAAGCCCATGTTAGCCATGGGGGGTAGGTATGCTTTGCATTCCCTGCGATCCCCATGGCAAGTGACAAAGGATACACAGGAAGCGTATACGTGCGCTCCCCATATGACCTCTGTGGGCCTCCTGTGCGCTCTCTATATGACCTTCGAGAATTCCTTCCTTAAGGAATGCCTGCTCTTCAGCAGCTTCTCCATCACCCCAGCTATCCGGGATGAACCGACCTTCAAGAAGAAGGCTCAGACTCTCCACTCAACTTCAATGAAGCAGGCGCCATGGAAACTCTTACAACTTACAGAAAAGAAAGTCTTGGGAGATAGCCTAGCACGGCCCGCTCCTCCCATTTTATAGGCAAACGGACCGGGAGTAGCTATTAAAGCAGAAAGCCCTGGGATTCAAAACGCCATGGCCACACTGCCACATGGCATTCCAAGATGAAAAGAGTGCTTTTCAAAGTGTGCCGAACGCATTTTTCAGGTCATGATGCACGACAAAAGATTTTCCTCTGATCTCGAATCAAGAGCCTTAAATGCAGGAAATTGTCCGTCGGTCCTTGAGATATGGGCGGGCCTGGGAAATTGCCTTGTGAAAACGACGCCCTCCAATGACAATCGAGTGCTTATCTTGTAGGTTAAAAAGACCCGCGTTGGAAAAGGCCAATAGGATAAATGCCCTACGCAAAAAACAAAGCATCCTTTGGTGAATTACAAATCCACTTGGGCAAAAAAAAAAAAATGGTTTCTCATGGACCGGACCTTCTGCCAAATCTTGACCAAAGCACTCACGCAGTTTTGGTCGCCGAACCATCTTATGCCTCGGCCAAACGAGCCGATCTCTTTTTTCGAATTGACAGAACTATCTGCCTAACCTCAGCCTCGACCGAGACACTCATCGGGGATCTAGCTGAACTATTCTATGCTTCGGCGAGCCGAACTATATGTTATATTTCGGCCTAAACCGAGACATCGCTTTTTACTCAAAGCCGAGATAGTCTCCTTACTTCGAAAGAAAACCGAAGTATCTCTTTTTGATTCGGTAAAAACCGAACGTTTCCTTATTCCCCGGTCCAAATCGAGCAATATACTATGCTTCGACTGGAACTTTTGAGTTCCCTTTGCCTCGGCTAAAATGGAGACACCATACCTTAGTCTCGACAAGATCACCAGAGATCCCCCAAGGGGGTGGTTCGTTCATAAGACTCACATGATGAGAACAAACATTTCAAAGATGGCAGCAAACACGAAAGTTACGAAAATCCTTTTTTGTTCATCATAAAAAGAGAAACAAAAAAAAGAAAAAGACATACGAGCCCTCATTGGGGCTTATCATCTCCACCGGGCGCTGCCGAGCTCTCCCCATGCCGCAAACTTAGCTCGGCGGTGAGAATAGCAATTTATTGCTGAAGAGTCGCCACTTGCCCTTCCAGCCGACTGTTGATTTGACGAAGGAGCTCGTACTCCCTCGTGGAGATGGCCAAGTATTCTTTGACCATCTCCCGGAGTTGGTCGTGGCCCGCGAGCATCAACGATAGGTCCTCCCCGTCGATAGTCATCAGAATGCGGCTCCTATGGGGGCCCCCTCGCGGAGGGGCCTGATTATCGCCATTACCTGGCACTCCAGTAGACCCCCTTCATTTTTAGAAGCCATCCTACTATCCTAAACTTTGGGGGGTCAACAGGAGAAGTGATTAACGATGGCATCCCCTCATCCGCATTTAAACTGCTTCTGGTGGGTATTTCGATCGTCCGGGCCATCAACTCCAACGCCACTATCGTGGAAATTCACCACGCGTCACCGCCTCAGTGGGCGCTTGCAGGAAACGAAGAGTCGTGCCCCCCCGCCGAAGAGGATCATTAAATAGCAGTGAGGTGCTCAAGAGGCGCCCCCTTCTTGGGATCAGACTCCCTTCGATCTATCGGACTCCTTCGAATTAAATATCCTCGAAATAACGCGAAAAAGAGGAAAAAGGCGCATAATAGAGATAAAGGAAAATTTTAAAATTTTATTGAAGTCTTCTATAAACGGCCAACAAAGAGAAAAATAATGATACAAAATCTGAACCGGTCCTCTGTTATCAGGGCACGGGCCTGACCTCAGGGGCATCAGCGGCCGGCACTGGAGAAACATGGCTTGGTCCGCCCACCTCGAAGGTGACCGATCGATGAGCCTCGGGCGCCCCTGCGTCGCTCGGATGGCTCTCCCCCTTTCGACCATCCACACCCGAGCCTACAGTTGCATCAGCCCCCAAGAGGGCATCTATGTCAATATCCGAGACCTCTTCATATTCGGTCTCTGCTGATAACTTGGCCCTTGGGGTCTGCATGTCATAACCCCCCACCTCAAGGAAAGAGAGGTTCCATTCCGGGTGCTCCCGAGATATCCTGGCTCGAACCTCCTCCAAGCCGTGCTGGAACGCCTCAGCACAAGTCGCATCCTGTTCACCCCGAAGTAAGGCGAGTTGCCTTTCAGCCTCAGCAACCTGACTTCGAAGCGAGGCGACTTGCTTCTCGGTCTCAGCGACCTGGCCTTCGAGCTCCAAGCTCCTTCGGTGACTCAACGCCAGCTCTCCTTGCAGGGCCTCTAATTGACTTTGGCCCTCGAGTTTCGCCTTCTCCATCTGTAAGCATAGGATTAGTTGGTGCAACAATGAGAAAATAGGGGAAGTTAAAGAGATGATATCATACCTTCCCCTCTTGCCAGGCTATTCTCTCGGTCAATTCCTCTACCTCGCCGAGGGCCCTCAGCTTATTGGCCTTGACCTGCTCAATCCTATCCTTGAGGTCATTGATTCTCGACTGCCTATTGTTAGCTTCTTCCCTGAACTGGGAGAGCTCATCATCGAGCTTGGCTATTTTCTCCTGATGCCATTTGATCCGACCATCCCTGGCAATAACGCAATGCTATAGCTGCCGGATCTTCTCCTCCGTCTCGCCGAGCATTTTATTCAGGCGATTCCTCTCCTCGGCAGCATCTTTCCTCAGCCTGTCCCGACTCTCGTCAAACTGTTTCTTAACAGTTTTCATCTCTCCAGCATGCTTAGATCTGATCCGCGATAGCTCCGAGCATGCCTCGTCATACCTCGTCCGGAGCCCACATAGCTCCCTAACTTTGAGCCTCAGCCGGGACGCTTCGTCGAGGGCGGCCTGATGCAATCCCCTCGTCTTCGCCAAGTTCTCGTTGGCGTCGTCCAGAACTCGTTCGAGTTTATCAAATGCCTCCGCTCGTAACCGAAGCTCAGCACCGACTCTCCTGGCCTGGATGCTGGCCCCTGTTGCTAGGTTCAAGCGCCAGCATAGCGCCCTAGTGATCAAAGCGCTCTGTGAAACAAAACACAAGTAAGAAAGCACAATCAAGTCAACCAGAAGGCACTCGTTACTCTAGAACAGCAACTCACCCGGGATGCGTAAGACCTAGCAAGCTCCATAAGGGCGGGGTTGTTGATTTCTGGGAGGAGGTGGACATCCTTCGCCACATTCCGCTGACCAAATGCGGCATCGATAAGATCCAAGTCCGCGAACTCATTCGCCGAGGGACCCACGCTCGGGTATAACGCCGACCTCATCAGGGCAGCGAACACCGCCTCAATGGCCGGGTCCAGACTACCGGACTGCATGTCCGAGGGACCAGTTCGGACAACCTCAGGCTGAGAAGCCTTCAACCGCCTGGCCTTCTTCAGCAAAATTTTGGCCTAGGATTCCTCGGACACCTCTACCAGCCCAGGCGCCAATATCCCCAAAGCCTCGATCCTCTCACCAGCTCCTCCAACCTCTTCAGGAGGAAGCTCTCCAGCAGGAGACTTCTCTCGAGCCTCCACCACTATCGGCCCAACATCACCGCTCTTTAATCCCTCCGAAGGAGGCCCTTCGACGGTGGGCTCATCCTGAGCCTCAGCGACTACAATCGCCCCCTCCATTTCTCCTGCCGAAGCTAGAGACATCTTCTCGCTCAGGGAGGGAACCCCCGGGAAATCGACCTCCGCCGATCCTGGCAATAACTCATCTCCAGAAAAGGGGACTACCAGACAAGCCAATGGAGCCTCGTTCGAGCTGTCCACTATCTCCACCACCGAAGGACAAGGGATCTCAGCGATCCTCCATGAGTCCTCTGCTCTCTGCTCCTCCGTCGCGACTATCACTTCTTCCCCCAATGGAGAAATTCCCTCTCTCACTGCCGGTGCTCCCACCTTCTCTTTCTTCGGTGACAAGGAGCGTGGACTAACCTTGACTCGCTCGGCCTTCGGCAAGTGCTCTTCGAAAAAGCGAACCTGCGTCTTTCCCCACTATCGGTCTCTCTTGGGCGCTTGCCCAACTCCTTTATACGGCTCGCCAGTGCAGATCTCTTGGCTGCAAGCACAGTGGGTGAATGATCAAACCGAGATATGCTTGCTCGAGTGAAATCAGCAGAAAGAAAAAAAAGGAGAAGACTTACCTTGTATGTCGATGGGGCTAAGCCCGGCAGCGAAAAGAGCCTCCTTCGACAGTAAGTCATTAGCCGAAAACACTCGACCATCACGAAGGACCTCTAGGTCCTCCTTCTCCTGTAAGGACAGAGTTGGATGCGCTTCCATGTCCCTGACAAAGTTTCTTCACCTCCGCGGGAAGTCGAAGCTGATGTTCCCCTCGGCAACGAAAAATCGGACTCTCTACTCCTTTATGGACGACGGCTTATCTGTTATCATCTTGAACGACCTCTGAGGTCCGATATAGGACCACTCTGAGTTCCTCCCAAACATCAGGTGGTTACAGGCACGGAACAGGGGAAGAGTTGCTGTTACCTGAACCTGGCTGCACATCGAGATAAACCTGTTGATACTGTGCCAGCTGTTAGGGGCCACCATTGTTGGGCAGATGCTGTAAAATCTCATAATCTCCTTCACCAGGGGGTGAAGGGGAAACCGGAGGCCTGCCTTCAGGCTATCTTTATAAAGAAAAATCCCATGCTCCAGTTCCTGTGAGACCCTATGCTCGGGTTCCGGCAATCACAAAAGGACATCCGAGGGAACGCCATACTTCTAGCGTATTCTCCCCAAGTCCTCGACAACAATCTCTGAAACCATGTCACTGGGACTCACCATGCTGCTAGGTCAAAAGGGACGCCGAATGTGGTTACAGAAGAAGTACCTGCGAGACCCTATGCTCGGGTTCCGGCAATCGCAAAAGGACATCCGAGGGAATGCCATACTTCTGGCGTATTCTCTCAAGTCATCGGCAACAATCTCTGAAACCATGTCGCTGGGACTCACCATGCTGCTAGGTCAAAAGGGACGCCGAATGGGGTTACAGAAGAAGCAGGGGAACAAAATTCTCCAAAAAGAAACGAGAAAGCGCTGCAAACAGGAATGGCGCTGCTTCGACTTTACTTTTCCCCAAAAGAAACCACTTCAAAAGGAAGATAAGGCGTCTCAACCGAGGTACCTGGAATCGCCATTGCAGGCGCCATGAAAATCGGGATTTGCTATGTGGCGCTTCCCCGACCGTTGTCCCTAAGAAACGATGGATCCGTCCTGTAAAGGCAGGGCGGCTGCACGACATTAATTAGGGCATCATTTCGCAGGCCGTCAAATCCAGATCCCTCCATTCGGATCGTGCCACATGGAGCTATACTCCCTACGCCCGAACCTACGCTTTGAACTAGGGAGTGAGGGCATGTGTTGAGGGATAAAATCGGCATTGCATTGATAACCGTGCAAGGGGTTAGGATCAGCCCTGACCCCCACTTGCTGCGTGGTGCTCGCAAAAAATGAACCAACCATTATACCTCGGTGGATCGAGGCACCTTAGCCCCTCGGCGAACCAAGGATTCCCCGAGTACGGATTACATCTCTATGCCTCGCTAGCCGAGCTATCCCTATCTCTCGGCCCCAGCCCGAATGATCTCTATGCCTCGCTAGTCGAGCTATCCCTGTCTCTCGGCCCCTGTCCGAGCGATATCCATACCTCTGCGGAATCAAACTGTCCTTACGCCCAACTTACTCCTTTGTCATACCTCGGTGGACCGAGTCATCAGATACCTCGGCAAACCGAGCCTTTCCATACTTTGGTGAATCAGGCCGCTCTCTATACCTCGGCTCGATCGAGGCACTCAAGCACCTACCTCTGCGGAGGCATGATGACCGAACAAGGGTCCACATAGGCAATCATGCCTATACTACCAGAAACGGCCTAGAGCCTATATGATCGCTGAATCTCAAAGCGCCGAATAGCCCTCTCGGCCGTCGATCCTCTAACTAACAAGATATGAATCCCACCGGCCTCACAATAGCCTGATTCGAATCAGCCTCGAATCCCAACAACTTTCAGATCTCAACACGCTCAAAGAATCAGGTAATCGCCTATAAATAGCACAATCCTAAATTCTCTCAGGTAAGGCGTTCTTGACGCATTCTCAGCAATACTCTCATTCTATCTCTGCTCACCCCTTTCCACCATTAGAGCTCTGCTCGGAGCTCCCCAAAAGGCCACCCTGAAGGGACTCTTCAGCGAGAGCCTTCTCCTCATATTTGTTCGTTGTTGATCTCACTGACTTGAGTGTCGGAGGGTCTTCCGCAGAGGGCCACCCCTAACGCCTCTCGCGTGGGGATGTTTTGCAGGTTCGTCCAGGAGGGAGCCCAATCTGAAGCTAGACCGTGTCCGAGTCGGAGGACGGATTCCAGTAACAACACTTCCCTTAGTTTTCACAAGGATGAATAAGGAAGAAGACACATGCTTGTTGCCACAGATCAGTTTATGATATGAACAGATCAATCGTTCAGTTTTCAAGAAAGAACATTAAATATTAACTATATCTAGTACTGTGTGTTTAGTTTAATTCTCCAATGAGGTGGTCAGACATGCATGTAGTTGTTTAGATATTTGAAGTTCTTAGCATTTCACTTGAAACTTAAATACGCAACAGTATAATTGAGTACAACTCCTCTCAGAGAAAAGAAAAAAAGCAACAGTAATACAACAGTATAATTGCTGTTGTTATTTTCCAAAACATCTAATACAACACTAGAGGGTGAAGACTCGCTTATATATGATTGTACTATAAACTTTAATGCCTGGGTGGAGAGAAAACCGATGGCATATAACTTTAGAAATTCTTGGATGAGCAACTATCCTATTGAGCAAGTGTGTATCATTCTACTTAAAATTCAGAAAATGAACTACAGATCATGCAATCCATAATTTGATGGATTGAATTGCCGACCCTATGACACCTAATGGCAGAGAAATATACCCCTCTTCCTCTTCCCCTCTAGAGGAATATGGTTGTGAGTTGGGTTTAATAGGGGTTCACTTTAAAGCACTTTTTCCGTCGACAACACCTATGTCTCTGAAGGAGCATGAAATCTCTCAAGAGGGACAGGAAAAAGAAACCAGAAACCAACAAGAAAAAAAAGGAAGAAAATGATGGGTGGATCAAACATGGAAAAAGAAAATGCTTGCTTGTCAGCCTTAAAAATATTTATGGTCAAGCTAGCTACAATATCTGAAAATATTTGTTCCTATAGCTTTTGAGGTAAACGTCGACGGAATCACTTTAGTGTAGTTCAAAATATACAGGCATGAACATACGTAAAAGAAGAGCATTATCAAGGCATACAGGCACAATTAAGCATGTATATACACATAGGCAACAAGCTTTAATTGTCTATTGTACTTTAGAATCAGATTATTGTGCACTGGAGACCCCTCACAAAAAAAAAAAAAAGCGGTGGGAAATTAACTATTACTAGTACTGTGTTTAATTAGTTTAATTCCATGTCGGTCATGCATTGGATGTTTAATTATATAAACCCATGGAGGTTAAATTAGTCATTTGGGGGCATCATAAATGCGAGTCTAATGGGATTGTACGAGATCACGACCGTGCAATTTTTGTTGTTGTGGATCTTAGGATCACAATCTTTATCATAGAAAATATGCATTAAATGATTTAATTTATGTTGCAAGTTTTCTCTGAACGGGCGACCATGTGATGCAATTTATGAGGAATTAGTTATGGATGCGATCCAGCAGCTAGCCCTTCTGAATCGTTGCCCCCACACACGAGCGAGAACGGGTGGGATCACGGGATTCGATGGATCTGATCCATGAACCTTCATGATTTGCATCCTTACAATTTGGCTACCGGGCAGAGCCCGACGGTGGTCACCAGCGATGCGGCAAGGGGAACTTGGTGGATTGGGTCAATCAGCTTGCCGCCGCCGGTCGAATTGGCGATGCCATCGATAATTCGATTCGTGGGAATGGACATGATGGCGAGATCGTGCAGTTCTTGAAGGTTGCGCTTGGGTGACTGTGGTTGCCCGGCCGAAGGAGAGGTCTTCCATGCATCAGGTGTACCACACTATTTGAAGTCTATCGTGGAGGACCCTGATTTCTCGGAGCAGTTTGATGAAATTCCCTCTAGCATATATATGGCAACGATGATATGGATCCTCAGTAGTTTCTGATGATGGTCGGCGGTGTGTAACGACGATCTTACGAGGGATTCCTCATCCCTGTTATCTATATAACAGAGTCAGCATTTATCATGCTTCGGACCTAAGACCTAATCAGAGCAGTCAAGCATCCGCTGAAACAAGACCGGATTCTGCAGAAAGAAAATCACTTAAATAAAACAAATAGTCATGACCCAAAATAACATTAATAGTTAAAAACTAGTGATGAGGGATAAAATAGTTATTGCATTATTAATCGTCCGCATCAACAATTGGGTCACACCCAACTCAAACACCTTGCCAGCCAGCTGACGTCCAAACAACGAAGTCGAATCGCCTTTGACTAAGTCGGATCACCCTGACAATCCAAACCACCCTTATACTTCGGCCATCTTAATCCGAGCTATCCTTATACCTCAGTAACCCGAGCTATCTCAATACCTTGGCCGTCCGAGCCGAGTTATTTTACACCTCGAAAAATAGGTTATTCCTCATTCTGGCCGAATCAAGACATTCAAAGTATCCCTGCGGAATCCTGCACCGGAGAGTTTGAACTCGCCATAACTGAATAAGATTCCAAACGAGGAATCATACCTAGAAGTGGCCTAGGACCTGCAGGAGTGACCTAGGTCTATATGATCACTGAATCTCGAAGTATCAACCAGCTCTTCCAGCCGTCGATCCTCTAACAGACAAGATACGAATCCTACTGACCTCATAACAAACTTGATTCGAATCCGTTTCGGATCATAACGACTTTCTGACCTCCTTTGACGATGCGCCAAAGAATCAGGTGAACGTCTATAAATACCACAGCCCTTCAATCCCTCAGGTACGCTCACTTATGCACTCATTTTTCTAAGGCAACTACGGACTATCTCTGATAATCCATTGGAGCTCCCCCTTTGGAGCTTAAAGCTCTCGAGAGAGAACACCCGTCAAGAAAGGGAAACTCCTCTGTGAGAGTCTTCTCCTTACATCTGCTTTCTGTGAATCTTCACTGATTTGGGCGTCGGAGGGTCCTCCGCAGAGGGCAACCCCTCACAGCACCCTCTATGTGCGGACTGTCTTGCATGTTCCACCCCGAGGCGACGAGATCGGCGTTCGGATTAGGAGCCAAAAGCGCATCCGAGTCGGAGAAAGAATTTCTACGGCAACAGTGTATAAATAAGATTTTAAAAATTTATTACACTTAAAATATTAAAAATTCAGAGCTAACCAATTAATTCATGAATTTGTATGAAACTTTTTATTCCAGACAACTTCGTTGTTCCATATTTTTCAAGCAAATAATTCAAACACCTACACTAGGATAACTGTTTAGAAGGTGGAGGATAAGCAATTAGGATAAGAAGGAATAAAACCTAGTAAAATATACTAACAGGAATGCAACGAACGTTTCGTTTCCGCAGAAATGGTTGGTTGAATAAAACCTAGTAATCCATAGACTTTTTTTAAACCCATGTTCTTTGCCACCGATTTTACGTAACGAGTGAAAGAAATTTTTTTATAAAATTAATATAAAAAAATATTTTTTTTATGATAAAAAAATAAAAATAACATTTCAAATGATACTTTTAATGCCATCAATTTTATGCAATGAATATGAAAGAATTTTTTATAAAATTAATGCTAAAAATGTATATATATATTTTTATTATGATAAAATAAAAAAATCATTTCAAATAGCATTTTTTAAGCATCAAGCATTATTTCTTTATGTAAACTAAAGATTGAATAAAATAAAAACTAAAAATAATTTTTTAAAAATATCACTTAAAACGATGTTTTTAAAAAATATAACTAAAAATGATGCTTATTAAAAATATTATTTTAAATAATATTTTTATTTTATTATAATAAATAAAAAAGCGTTACTTAAAATGATATTTTTTTCATTAACATCAATTTTATAAAAACTTTTCGTAAAACCCCGGTTTGAAAAAGGGCTCAGCCAATCCACCAGCGCCAGCCAGTTTTCTGGCAGACAATGCACTCTTCGGCTGGCGACTGTTTTTGACCGCGACTCCGTCTTTGTTTCTTTTTCTCTAATTTTTCCGCTGAAAACGACTCTTACGATTGCCAATCCACCTGTGCCAGTGTTCTTGGCAAACAGTGCACTCATCGGTTGAAGACTGTTTTCGTCCGACTTCTCTTTGTTTCTTTTTCTTTCTCATCTTCCAACCGAAAAACGATTCTTTCGTGTGGGAAACATTCATCCCTGATTGAAACGATTCTTTCGATTAATACCAACATCATTCCTCTCGTGCATTATAATATATAACATTATGATTTCTTCGATAACATCTTCTCGCACTCCAATTCTTAACAGGTGATCGATCTAAAAGAACCCGCCCTCCCTTCGAACAAACCCTTTATCGGCCTCCATTTAACGCCCTCTCTGTTCTCCTTCAGTTCCTCTCAGGAGAGATGGGGTGTCTCAAGGGCCTCGTTGATTCCTTATCCGCGTTGTTCTCCGGAGCCCGTCCGTCGGCTTCCTCTGTTCCCTCACCATCTCCGGTCGCCGCCTCTGACCGGACCATGGACGGCTCCGCCGAGGCCCCGCCGGTCGTCAGCGACAGGGTCGTGCTGAAGCTGAAGGGCTACTTCGAGCTGGCAAAGGAGGAGGTCGAGAAGGCGGTGCGAGCCGAGGAGTGGGGTCTTGCGGAGGATGCCATTACCCACTATAGGAATGCGCAGCGAGTGATGTTCGAAGCGTGCACTGCGGCAATCCCTGATGCTCTCTCACCTAGGTGATTTTCTTGCGGCAAAATATTCATGTTTGTTGCAAACTAAAAGCAATTGTGCGGCAAAAGTTTCTTATTGGGTTTCTTGGCAGTGGGGATGATCAGGTGAAGGCTTATCAGCAAAGGATATCCAGATGGCAGGAGCAAGTTGCTGAGCGACTGCAGGTGCTGAGTCAGAGGAGAGGTATCTTTTCTAGTTTATGTAGTAAATAAATTATCAGATAATTTAGATGTAGTTTGGTTGTTCTACTGCAACTTGTTTTCTTTTTCTAGCTCAGAGAAAATAAAAATAAAAAAAAAAGTCTGAATTGTCTGGTTCATTCTTGTTGTTGACAGGCACAGAACCAAAGAAGGTACGAATAATGCAATTGAACTGTAAGCGTATTACATATATAATTATCTTTAATCAACTTTCTGATTTAATGCAGACATCGGTTGTTTTTTTTTTGGTGTTATATATAGCTTTTGATATTACATGAAAGGCATAAGATGAATTGGTCTCTAAGGTGTATGCTAGATTATATTTTTAATCAGTCAAACAAATTATATAAAGGGCTGCATTTCTTTTGTTTTTGGACATCTGGATGCTTGCTATTTTTGCTGACATAATGAATTTTTAAACTTCCCTTTTTTTTTTTTTGCTATTTTGGACTTTTGGATATCTTTAATGCTTACATGTTCGAATTCTAATATAAAAATTACTTTCTTAACTCGCTGTATGGCTTATATGTAACGCACTGTTACGTTATAAATGTTCCTTGCTACTAGGAATGTTGTTATCAATTTGTTGTTGGAACTTATGTGTGGCCTAGGCGCCTAGGAATATCCTAGTTTTCTAAAACCTGGGGTTTTGGTGGCCAAAAGTAAGGTAAAATAAATTAGACCAGGATCATGAGGAAGATGGTCTTGGTAAGTCCCATATTTTTGTTGGCTTTGTAAAATTTTTGAGCCTAGTACCACTGTAGCACACTATGATTGGAAGGATTTGGTCATAGGATTCTATAGATAGGTTCAAGTTTCCTATATATTCTCGCAGTTAAAGAAATCTTGATCAAATTCATCACTTGAAAGAAGAAAAAAATTAATTATCAATTGAAAGAATCATTAATTCTAGACATGGTTTGCGGAACCATGAATTAGCATTGAACCAGTACCAGTTCAGCTCAGTTTGGTATTGAACCGAACCAGTAGCATACCATCAGTTCCAACCGATTCACCATTTTCTGATTTTTTTATAATTTTTTCTTTTTTTATGTGGTATATTCAATTTTGAATAATTTTTTAAAATTTCATAATACTTTTTGTTCATGTTTTGAAGTACTTTATGGTGTTAAATGAAATTTATGAAACTAAAACTATATCATTAATGCAAACACAAGTAATAGACAATTACAAGAAAATATTTTTAAATTATATAAGAACAAAAATTTTAAATATATAAGTTGTATGTGTAAGAAATACTCAACCGAACTCATCTAAGCCTTTTTCCAACTACATGGGGTTGGCTACATAAATCTGCTTCCTCCACTCTGCTCTGTTCAGACTAAGCATTTTCTCAACTACATGGGGTCGGCTACATGAAATACATAACAAATAATATTTACCAATATTTAATATCTGATGAAGTGTTTGTGACACTCATAGATATAAGGGTCCTACTTAGTTTGGGCTTATGAGAGAAACTCAGCTCTTATGAGCATCATGGCTCTACTCCATTGGATCACCATGTCCAGCTCTTCTCCATGCATCATCGTCTTGCCCCTATTATATGATCCACTGGATCACCGTATCAAGCTCTTCTCCATGCCTCATCATCCTGTCCCTACTATGCGATGAAATATTGGCCCAGTCATGCAAAGATCACACTAATCAAATCCGACTTATAAGCATGACAAGGCTGTGATACTAGAACATGGTAGCTCCTCAATGCCTTGAATGTAGGATATCAATAAGATAATGCATCACATAAAGGATATCCATATTTGTATTCATAAAGATATGGGTCATAGCCAGCTGATAGGGAATATGATCTAATGTGTGAATTTGATCTACATACATCTAGATATTCTATTATATGTATCAAATCATTTTCATCAACACTTCATGTTCCAAATGACATAGTTGGCCTTGTCTCTTGTAAACAATAGCCTCCTCACGGGCTCTACTAAATTATATCCCGTGGTCCTTATCCTATGTGTCATGAATGAATTGGGACTCATCAGTGAATCTAATACCATGGGGCTATGTCTCTTGTGCAGCTTCCTAATCGCCTGATTCCTTGTCATCACTAGAACCGTCATCATTATCACTCTTCTCACCGGCATCTTACATCTCTAGATTTGAGTGCATTGACTCCACTCTGCAATGCCTTTCCCTTCTTACTGGTCTGGGAAATTGCCTCTCTCTTCTCCTTCTCATCCCTAACTTTTGACTCTGCCGACTAGAACAAGTGTAATGATTATCCTTATTATACTGGGTGATTGTAGTCTATCTTGTAGTCTATCCACAAGAGAAAGATATTTAGTTGGTAGAAGAATGATTATGGCAAGCCATGGAGGGTGAAATTTCATGCAAATTTAGTGAAGCCAAGCCTAAAGAGTTGAAATCCTAGAGCAGAATTTTGATCCCCTAAGCTACATGGTGCTCCAAAATTCCAAAACAAATTTCCCTTTGGTAATAAAGTTTATTCTGTGAATAGTAGAGAAAAAATATTATGTCATACAATTACACCATAAATATACATTTTATTTATTTTATTCAACTATTCTTAGAATCATGTCATGGCAAGGGTCTCTTTTCAAAAATAACTCAAGGAGTCCATGGTTCTAAAGTAGTGACTCATGCTTTATAATTTCTTTATCCCATTATGAAATATATAACTTATGCAATAGAAGATTATGAGCATGGTAAATAATTAAAATGTTTAATTACAAGGTTATAACCAAGGTTTGAAATGATGATATTGGCACTAGTGCATGTTCATGATAGCAAACCTTGAGTAAGTACAAGGGGTATAATGATTCATGTTTGTATCAATCCCTGGCTCTACAAGACTAATGTGCAATAAGTGTGCTCTAGTTTCATGAAAAGCAGGCTTAAGAGTGAACATGAATCATTACAAAAAAAGGCTTTTGTAGATATTTTATTTACAAAATTGCTGTATAGTAGTTACCATTAGTAAACAAAAGCTCTTTAAATTTCTTTAAGCTTCAGTCCAATAGGTATCCAAAATAATTAAAATTTTAAATAGATGTCTTTTTACAAGTTTGGGTGCCTTGATGGGTCAGATCCAGACCTAATAATTAATGAGGTATTTAAATTAAAGCAGATATGGATTGCAATGTACCTGATCCAAAACCTCACCTTCCTTGTTCTACAATCATCTTCCTCCTTTCTTGATCAGGACTGGGGCTTGGTATGGTGTTTATAGTCCACTTATAGGTGATGGCTGGTTCAGCAATGTGACTAATGGTATGGCCTCCTTTCTTCATTAATATCAATGCAAAAACTGATTTTGGTCATCTTTGTAGCAACTAGTTAAGGATAGCTGAACAATATTGAACTGAGCAGTTTGGGGTGAACCATACTGAACCGGCATGGAGCCAATATGGTTCATTGGTTTGGTTTGGTATAGGGGCTGAACTGCCCTGTATCACCCTGAACAAACCTTGAACCATATTGAATTGCTGTGTACCATGTGGAACTGCCCAATTAGCTCATTATGGGGTGGTTCATGGGTTGGGACCTCTTAATTCATCTAATTAATATGCCACCAATTTGATATAGTGTGCTCTATATCGAACTATACTAGTCTAATATTAAAATAGTACTGGTTTATGATATGGCTCATAGAAGAATAATATTTGAGGGAAGTATTGCTTTGTTAACTATCAAAAAAGACTATAGTACTCCATGAAGTTATGGGTTCAATTGAAGAAGGGTTTGGTCATCATAAAGATTAGAATTCAGTTAATTTGATGACATAGTAATATCTTATTCTATTCATAATCTTGCAATCTCAATTTCAGCCTCATCATGGCTACCGGCTCCGGCTTCACCATGGCTATCAGCTTCGGCCTCGCCATGGCTACCGGTTTCAACTTCATCTTGATTCCACTTCTCGGTTTTGGCCTCGATCGACGACTTTGATTTCACTTCTAGTCTTGATCCTTCGGCCTCGACTCTAGTCTAGGCTACCCCTAAAAACGACCCTTGCCCATTCGCGTTACTATACTCGCTGGAGTTGGCCAGCTACGGGCGAATAAAAGGAAGATTGAATTGAAATTCATTAATAACAAAACAGTTTTACAAAATCGCCGGTCAAATCCGGACTTGACACAACCAAAAAGAAAAACTAAGATTCGGCAGGATCTGGGCCATCATCCTCCTCGTCTGGCTGGATATCCACAATCCCTTCAAGGCCATAAAGCTTTCATATTTTTTCTTTGCAGTCCTGAAAGCCACCGTCATATGCGAAGGCCGTTGTCTCGGCCAACTCTTTGTTGAAGGCAGCAGACTTCCTAAAATCTTTCACAACCTCAACGGCCTTCCTCTCGGCCTCGGCGGTTCTCTTTTCGGCTTCGGCCAATGCCTCTTTTAGATTGGCGATCTCTACGTCAGGCCGACGGGCGATCTTCTCTGTGTTTTCGGCCCTTTCCTCGACCACACCGATCTCGATGGTGGCAGAATGTAGCCGACCCGTTAGCAGATACACTTCCAACTCCGCTGTCTTCAACTTTTCTTCTGCTTCTTTTTGCTTTTCCTCGGCCGCTTGAGCATTGTCCAACTCGTTGGCCGCTTGGCACTGGGCTACCTCCAGTGCATCTTCTGCCTTCTCAGCCCTAAGCCGGGCAGCCTCAGCTTCGGCTTCGGCCTTCTGCGTCTGGGCAGACTCTACCCGAACCTCTTCTAGAGCCGCCTCGGCCCTCGCCTTTACTTCTTGGACTTCCAGCGACTGATCGAGGGCGGCCTGGCACTGGGACCAAAGGCCCCTCATGGCGGTCAAGGAATTCAATGCCTACGCACCACTCACAGTTAGATGAAGAAGAAACAGGGACAATAGAGATTGACAAGGGGGCAATATTTACCCAAAGTTGGGCCATGGATGCCTCTCAGAAAAACACAGAGGTCTTCTGATGCTGAGGTACCTCTGCAGCTCAGGCATGGAGGCGTCAATCATTGTCTGCTCGGCCCAGTGAGTGTGACAAGACAAGATCGACTGGAACGAAACGTCAATCTCCTCTTCGGCAGACTCTGTGGCGGCCGGCGCAGGTTCGGTTTCTTGTTGCACGCCCGACGCTTCGGCTTGGGCAGGTTCAGCTCATGCCCCCTCGCTGAAAGGGGCGGCCTCCAGATCAGGCCCCGGAATTGTGTCGGTTGGCTCCGCCTTGGGAGCCGCTGGTGGTGATGGTGGCGCCTCCTTCCTTTGCTCCGGAGGGGTATCCATCAGGTCGATAGGGGACAGAGCAGAAGGCGGGGAATGAGCCCGTCCTCTCTCAGCCTCGTCCTTTGCTGAAACCTCTCTGGTTTCAGCTTCTACGGTGGCTTTGGTGGCGACCTCCCTTCTAGCGGGAGCCTCCTCTTCCCGAGCCTTTCTTTTCCTCATAGTGGCCCTCCTTATATCATGCAGCGATGGTGCCATACCTACAAACCCATGAATTTTGGTTAAACGAGGAAGAAAAGGAAAAATCAAGAGAAAAGGCTGCACTGCTCACCATCACCGGATATAATACCCGCTAGCTGAAGATTCTCCTCGGCTAGCAGCTGGTTGTAGCGAGGGAGGTCGGTAGTAATCAACTGCCCGAATGCCTCCTGATCCCTTGGAAGAATTCTTAGGTCTTTGTTGGCTTCGGTATCGGGCATTCCCCACTCAGTCTTCACTCCGTCGATTTGGGCAAAGAAGAACCTATTTTTCCATCCCTTAACCAAAGTGGGAAGATGCAGTCTAAGAATTCTAGTGAGCAAAAGAGAGAAATCCTGGCTTCTATCCCATGTATGTGGCAAAGCACTAAGAAACTTACAAGGGTCCGAATGAAATTTGGGACCAACTGGGCTAAGGTTAAGGAATACCTATCTAAGACGTTCAATATAAAAGGATGAAGGGGAATGTGGAGGCTAACCTTAAAGTAGTATTCGTAGAGGGCAACCCTTCCGGGATAAGAAGAAGTTATCCTATCCTCGGGAAGAGACTTGTAAAGACGGAGCTAAGGTTAAGGAATACCTATCTAAGACATTCAATATAAAAGGATGAAGGGGAATGTGGAGGCTAACCTTAAAGTAGTATTCGTAGAGGGCAACCCTCCCGGGATAGGAAGAAGTTATCCTATCCTCGGGAAGAGGCCTGTAAAGACGGAGATTGGTAGGGATTTGATAACGAGCCCAAAGATTAATTATCTCCTAGGCCGTCATCATGGAGGCAATCCCGTCCCCCACGTGAGAGGGGCCGGCGACGGCCGAACGGCGCCGGGCAAGGGTCCGTCCGGCGGCCGGGCGATTCTCAGCGAGAGATAACTAACCTGGAAAACTCGAGCACGAGGAATCGAGGGTGAGGGACTCGGGAAGACGGGAGACGAACAGGCCCGGGTAAAATCAGGGCAAGAACGAAAATGGAAGCAGTAAGAACACTTGCATCCTAAAACGCCACCCTTTATAGACTTGTCTTTTTAAAACCGTCCCGCTAATTTCGCTCCGGCTACGTGCTCGCTTCCCATTGGGGGCGGCTACGGCAACCACCCAAAGCGTTGAACTTGGGAGCCCCTGCCAACAAAAAAATAGCGGTGACCTCACCGTAATGATGTATTCGCCCAGCACTCGAGGGAGATCCGCCTCGATCCCAAAAGTCGAGGTGGGTGAGATGATGGCATCACAGCATCCGATGCGTGTCCAAGGGCAGGGCCCTTGGCACGTGGCGCCTGAGAATTAGCCATCGGGTGATAAAGTGCCCCCATTCAATGGTAAGTGCATGCTCACCCATCTCGGAGGCGGGAGGGCATCTGATATGGCTAATCAACGATTTTTGAGCAATTATCGCTGGCCTAAGGCTCGGCTTGGTTTCCAGCTTGGCCCCCAGATCCGACTCGGCCTCCAGCTTCAGTCATGGATCTGGCTCGGCCTCCAGCTTCGACCTCGGATTTGACTCGGCCTCCAACTTCGGCCTCGACCAACGCGGCCACGATATTTCTAGCACCAAAATATTTATGGCCCCAAAGGCCACGCGCATGCATTTATCACCTTATTCTCTCAAGTATTAAAGCACTTATGGCTGCCACGTTGGCCACAGCACTTCCTCTCGGCGCGCATGCATTTATCACCTTATTCTCTCAAGTATTAAAGCACTTATGGCTGCCACGTTGGCCACAGCACTTCCTCTCGGCTTTCGGTTCCGGCTCGCTCCGGCATCGGCTTTCGATTCCGGCATCGGCTTTCGATTCCGGCATCGGCTTTCGGTTCCGGCATCGGCTTCTCGCTCCGGCATCGGCTTTCGGCTACAACATCGGCTTTTGGCCCCGGCTTCAATTCCGGCTCCGATTTCAGCCATCGATGCAGTTCAAATCATGAAGCCAAACTTCAATGCTGAACAAACTTAATACTACGATACAATCTATTCACCTACCATTCGCCAAAATCACGGGCAGTTACAAGTGCTACGCAGTTACCGATATACAGCAACAGTTCACCTAACAAAGCAGATTCGAACGGGGTGAGGGCGACCCCTCGGACAGGTATAAAAAGAGGACCCGAGCTCGACGCGGGGATCTCTTTTTCCATCTCTTTCTTTAACTTACAAAAAAAATATACTACTGTTCTATGAGTTCACTAATTTGAGCGTCGAAGGGTCCCATTGGAACGACTAGCTTGGGACTTCTTGCAGGTTCCCGAAGGAAAAAGGCGGTCTTTCCCCATCCTCGGAGGCCCACGAAGATCTCGACATATCCGGCGCTCATCATCGGTGACTTGGCAGCAACACCTGGTTTCTTAGCCTTTGTAGGCTTCGGGGAGTTCTTCGGAGCAGCAGCAGCAGCAGCACGGACCTTCCTCTTAGCCAGAGGAGCAGAGACTGTCTCCTTCGCCGGCTGCTTCTTTTCCTTCGTCGTTGGCTTCTTCTTCTTCTTGTCCTTCCCAGTCTCCGATAGTTTGAAGGAGGCCTTCACCTTCACAAGCTTGCCTTTGACAGTGAAGTTCCTCAACTGGGTGGCCAACATCTTCTTGTAATTCGCCCGCAAAACACCCTTGTGCTTCTCCTCCATGTGCTTAGCAATGGCATAGGGGCTGGAGCCAGTCTTCTCGTTGAGCGCCAAGATCGCATCTTTGATCATCTAAACCAATCAACAATCAAAATCCAGAACAAATTAGCAATTAAAATCGAAGCTTTTTAACGTAGAAATCATCGAATTGGAGAGAGAAAGAGGAGATCTTCTTTACCTGGAAATAAGGCGGGTGGGAAGGGGCGGAGGATGACTTAGAAGCCTTGGGCTTCTTCTCCTTTGTGGCTTTTAGGGCTCTGGGCTTCTTCTCCTTCGCCGGCTTGGACGCGGCCTGGACCTCCGCCGCTGGCTGCTCGGCGGGAACGACCATGACGTCGTCTTGACGTGCAAGACGATGGGATTTACCTGAAAAAGCCAGCGTTCGAATGCGATGGCCTTTTATAGGAGGACGGGATCTGGTGGAGGAGAGGCTGGAGCGATGCGATTGGCTTCGAATGGAGGAGCACGGTGTTGACTTTTGACCATTAAAAAAAGTAAAAAATAAAAGGGAAAATATTAAAGGTGTGCAACGTTGGAGACGTTTGAAACGATGAAGATGGGAGCATTCCGTGAGTATGTATTGAATTCTTTTATTACGTTAGATGTTAGAAACATTGGAGAAGTTGTTCGCGAAACGGTAACAAAGTTTAACGGATAAAAAATATATATATATATATATATATATATAGGCTTTGGAAAAAAGCGGATAGAGAAGGTAGAAAACAAAAATTCAAATCCTAAAAAATTTATTCAACAATTCAAAAATCCAAATCCTAAAAGATCTATTCAACAATTCGATTGTTATAATTCGATTGTTGAAGATCTTGTTACTGCAAATGCTGGGATTTGAGAATCTGTCTCAACAACGGTTTGGGAATCTATCTCAACAAAGTTACTAGTGGTAAAAGATTATTTACCTTTTTTATTATTATATTTTTTTTGAGGATCTAAAGTATCATTGGGTTTGACCAAACCGGGTCATTGTACCATAGGGTTTGAAACGTTGGAGACGTTTGAAACGTTGAAGATGGGAGCAAGTATGCATTGAATTCTTTTATTGCGAGAAGTTGTCCGCAAGCATACATTGAATTCTTTTACTGCGTTAACGTTCCGATTTAAACGGTAACAAAGTTTAACGGATAAAAAATATCTTATATATATATATATATAGGCTTTGAAAAAAGAAAAAAATCTAAATCCTAAAGTTGAAGATCTTGTTACTTCTAAGTGCTAGGATTTGAGAATCTATCTCAACAAGAAAGTCTGTCTTGGAGTTGGGAATCTATCTCAACAAGAAAGTCTATCTCAACAAGCTACTCAACAAGCTATTAGTGGTAAAAGATTTATTTACCCTTTTTATTATTATATTTTTATTGGGCATCTGAAGTATCATTGGGTTTGATCGAGCCGGATCATTGTACTTTAGGGATAAATCACCAACAACCCGTACGAGAGGTAAAAACTTGTGCAGTGTGTAACACGCCGCGATCAGTTTAATTTCTTTTAACTTTAATTTAGATTTTAAATTTAAATTTTAGATTAATTATTTTAATATTTTTTAAATTTTTTTTTTCAAAATTCAAAACAATTTTTCTAACACACGGATCGACCGCCTCGGTGGCATGATACTGAAAGATTTTTTTAATCAATTCTAACCATAGTTTTGACAACAGAATCGGATATCTCTAACCATGCAAAATCAAAAGTATCTGAAAAATATAACTTACCTAAATTCAACGATGCATTCAAAAATATCAGATAACTCATATCTACTGCATTCAAAGCACAAGAAGAAAAATCTTTCAGTAGATCAAAGATTCTTTAAAGAAAAATTAACATTTAAAGAGAAAATAATCAGGCACAGATACCCTTCCGCTCCTC
This sequence comes from Calamus simplicifolius, assembly GCA_900491605.1. Lineage (NCBI taxonomy): Eukaryota > Viridiplantae > Streptophyta > Magnoliopsida > Arecales > Arecaceae > Calamus > Calamus simplicifolius. The sequence continues at coordinate 75,981 of UESW01002296.1, forward strand.
TTTCACCAAACTTCCGCTCTTCTTTCACCAAACTTGGAAGATATCTTCCATGCACGTCTAAAACAGCTCATATTCTTCCGGTGCCCCGAAGTAGAAGGAATGGAGATGTTAAGAGCCATTTAAACAGAGGCTACGATTATAAATGAATTCTGCATGCATGATTCATTCAATAAATTAATAAAGATAATTAAAGTAAAGAAACGTAAAATTTATATAATTAAGGTTCATGAATCAAAATAAATCATCTAGAATTTAAATTGAATCCAATTTTTAGACACAATTTAATTTATGGGTTCCTAAATACGAATCAGATCGGATCTAATTGAATCGAGACCAAATCAAACCTGTAGCCGACCCATTTACAGTCTTATCAACACTTTTTAAAATTTTTAAATATTTTTAATATCATGACATTGAATTTTTTTTTAATTGTTATATTTTTTTTTTTATGATGCCATGGATCCTATCAATCCATGGGCTACGTCTGGCCCAGATCCGGCTAATTAACATATCCAAAGGCTTGTGATAGAATATTTTGAATTGATTTGGGTTCGCCACATTTCGTGGGCGATATCACCCAATACTTACAAAAAAAATTAAGGAGATAACAAATCACATATGATCCATGGGCTACGTCTGGCCCGGCCTGATCCGGCTAATTAACATCTCCAAAGGCTTATGATAGAATATTTTGAATTGATTTGGGTTCGCCATATTTTGTGGGCGATATCACCCAATACTTACAAAATAAATTAAGGAGATAATAAATCACAGACGTGCCATTCAAATGGATTATAAATAAATAAAAAAATAAAAACAGCAGTTCAAGGATCCGGTTAGATTCCGGCTCCAAGCTTTTTAGAATAAACCATGCCAATCTGGGTGCGTCTCCCGAAATCCGAAACTCGAACTGTTAGAAAGTTGACCAAATTAACAACAGCTCCCATCTTCCCCCTTGGATCCCGGCATAGAACACACCACACAACGCTCGGCGCTTCGAAAGCATGCCACCGCCCCCTCTTCGTTTCCCTCGAAATACGGAGTCCCACCGCGTTATTGGTGAGCAAATTGGCGGGCTCCCAGGAATCAGTCAGCGGTTGGATATAGAATGGTTAAAAATAGTAACAGTAGGATAGGGACAGAAAATCTGGTTAGCTGTCGGATTGACAGCCCGACCGCCCAACAACGCGTTTTCTGCCAACTGACTCCAACTGTCAGAAACGCAGCCGTATCGATCCGGAATTTAATGACACGTTGCGAGGGTGGAGATAAGATATGGTAATAGATTTTTTTGCCGTTGCAAAAATCTCGATTCGTCTGACGTGTCACTGCGCGCAGCTTCTCGGCAGCAGCCGGTGGATAACGATTCCGAGGCGCATTGGAGATTTTTATTGAACACGTGGCGTTTAGAGGTTTCTTTCAAGTTTTGGGGGGGGGGGGGGGGCCGAGGCGAGTGATGTCCATCACCACCCCTGTTATGCTTGGCTAATTATGCAAGCTTTTGCTCCTCATGGTGAATTGAATGATGGATCGTTTTTGCCACAAATAAAACGTTGGCACGTGGCGTTTGACCTGGTTTAGATGGGACAAAAGTTTGCTCATGGTTTCACATTAGGATTTGACATCTAATTAGGTTAGCTAGGAATTGGTAAAATTATGCAACTCATGCCTACATGATTCCTAGTAAAAGGGGTTTTCACTTTTGAATACAATATTACAAACCTAGTTGTGATTGTCTTATTCTATGCCATGAAATGAATCAGGACCTAATTTTAAATCTAAAACTAATTCAGATTAAATTTAAGTCAATTCAAACACATGTTCAACGTAATTCACTTTTAGTCTTGTAAAATTCATGCACTAAAATTAAAAGTAGATTCCGACTACACAATATTCAATGGATCATAAAGCCACTCCAAGATTGTAAATAACAATTATACTCACTGATGGAGCAAGTTGATCCTATAAAGAATAAAAAAAAATTTTTGACGGCTCTAAAGGCCAACAGCTCCAAGATCGGTACCTTCAAGGCCGGCACCTCGAAGACTGTCGGCCCCAAAGGCCGACGGCTCCAAGACCGATGGCCCTAAAGGCCGACACCCGACGTCCGATGGTCCCAAAGGCCAACACCCGACGGCCCCAAAAGCCGACATCCGTCGGCCCCGAAGGCCGACGCCTCCAAGACCGATGGTCCCGAAGGCCGACGGCTCCAAGATCGACGGCCCCAAAGGCCGACACCCACCCGACACCCGACGGCCCCAAAGGCCGACATCTCCAAGACCGACGGCCCCAAAGACCGGCACCCCCAAGGCCGGCACCTCCAAGGCCGACAGCTCCATCGGGTCAAAGAACACGCGAGCCAATTCCTTGGCAATTGGGCTTGACATGGCTTACCCCGACTCCCGTGTCGGTTGCGGCCCATCTCGACATCCGTGTCGACCAGGGCCCATCCCGATTTCGGCGTCGACCATGGCCCATCTCGATATCCGTGTCGGCCAGGGCCCATCCCGACTTCGGCGTCGGCCATGGCCCATCTCGGCATCCATGTCGGCCAGGGCCCATCTCGACTTCGGCGTCGGTCATGGCCCATCTCGGCATCCGTGTCAGCCAGGGCCCATCCTAACTTTGGCGTCGGCCATGGCCCATCTCGACATCCGTGTTGGCCAGGGCCCATCCCGACCTTGGCATCGGCCATGGCCATCTCGACATCCGTGACGGCCTGGGCCCATCCCGACCTCGGCCCCGGCGTCTCCAGCTCCGCCGACCCGGCACTTCCTCCGCCTCTCCAGTTCCACCGAGTCGGCCAAGGCCATCCCCGGCCAGCCCAACTCGGCCCCGCCGTCTCCAAGCTAGCCGGCCCCGGCATGTCCAAGCTAGGCAGCCCCGGCACTTCCCAGCCGGCCCCGGCATGTCCAAGCTAGGCGGCCCCAACACTTCCCCAGGCGGCCCCGACATCTTCCCAGCCGGCCACGGCGTGTCCAAGCTAGCCAGCCCCGGCACTTCCCAGCCGGCCTCGGCATGTCCAAGCTAGGCGGCCCCGGCACTTCCCCAGCCAACCCCGGCATCTTCCCAGCCGGCTCCGGTATGTCCAAGCTAGGCAGCCCCGGCACTTCCGCAGGCGGCCCCGGCATCTTCCCAGCCGGCCCCGGCGTGTCCAGGCTAGGCGGCCCCAGCATCTTCCCAGCCGGCCCCGGCGTGTCCAGGCTAGGCGGCCCCAGCACTTCCCCAGGCGGCCCCGGCATCTTCCCAGCCGGCCACGGTGTGTCCAAGCTAGGCAGCCCCAGCATCTTCCCAGCCGGCCCCTACTTCTCCAAGCAGGTCGGCCCCGACACTTCCTCCGCGTCTCCAGTCCCGCCGAGTCGGCTACCGGCCCGACTTGGCCCCGGCGTCTCCAGTCCCCGTCGAGTCGGTCAAGGCCATCCCAGGCCGGCCCGGCTCGGCCTCGGCGTCTCCAGTCCCCGCCGAGTCGGCCAAGGCCATCCCAGGCCGGCCCGACTCGGCCCCGGTGTCTCCAGTCCCCGCGGAGTCGGCCAAGGCCATCCCAGGCCGGCCCGACTCGGCCCCGGCGTCTCCAGTCCCCGCCGAGTCGGCCAAGGCCATCCCAGGCTGGCCCGACTCGGCCCCGGCGTCTCCAGTCCCCGCCGAGTCGACCAAGGCCATCCCAGGTCAGCCCAACTCAGCCCCGGCGTCTCCAGTCCCCGCCGAGTCGGCCAAGGCCATCCCAAGCGGGCCCAACTCGGCCTCGGCGTCTCCAGTCCCGCCGAGTCGGCCAAGGTCATCCTAGGCTGGCCTGACTCGGCCCCGGCATCTCCAGCTCTGCCGAGTCGGCCAAGGCCATCCCCGGTCGGCCCGACTCGGCCCCGGCGTCTCCAGCTCCGCCGAGTCGGCCCGACTCGGCCCCGGCGTCTCCAGTCCCTGTCGAGTCGGCCAAGGCCATCCCAGGCCGGCCCGGCTTGGGCCCGGCGTCTCCAGTCCCCGCCGAGTCGGCCAAGGCCATCCCAAGCTGGCCCGACTCGGCCTCGGCGTCTCCAGTCCCTGCCGAGTCGGCCAAGGCCATCCCAGGCCGGCCTGACTCGGCCCCGGCATCTCCAGTCCCTGCCGAGTCGGCCAAAGCCATCTCAGGCCGGCCCGACTCGGCCCCGGTGTCTCCAGTCCCCGCCGAGTCGGCCAAGGCCATCTCAGGCCGGCCCAACTCGGCCCCGGCGTCTCCAGTCCCCGCTGAGTCGGCCAAGGCCATCTCAGGCCGGCCCGACTCGGCCCCGGCGTCTCCAGTCTCCGCTGAGTCGGCCAAGGCCATCTCAGGCCGGCCCAACTCGGCCCCGGCGTCTCCAGTCCCCGCTGAGTCGGCCAAGGCCATCCCAGGTCGGCCCGACTCGGCCCCGGCGTCTCCGAGTCCGTCGAGTCGGCCCCGCCCCGGCACTGCCTTGCCAGCGGGATGGGCCCCAGCCATCTCGGGTCGACCCAGCTCGGCCCTAATAAGACTGGATTCCTCAGTTCCCGCCAGATCAGCCCCAGCGGTTCAAGAAACTGCCTCTCTAACACGCGCCGCCCGACAACACCAGACGCGCGCCGCCCGATAGCGCCGATGCGCGCCGCCCGACAGCCCGTCGACTGATGGGACGTCACTCGCTAACCAGCCCAGATTCGCGCAAGGGCTCACCAGATGTTCTGACTCACGCAATCCCCCGTGATCATGCCAGGATCAACCCCTATAAAAAGGTGAATCCACTCACCAAACAGATACGCGCGATAACCCCCAAAAATCGCCATCTCAACTCTCAAAGGGATTCCTCCTCTCGGAGATCTCCCTTTTCCACAAAAAATAGGGCTCATTCGAGCCTTCTTCAGCTGTGACCTCAGTCACTAACTTAGCCATCGGAGGGTCCGCCGGAGACCCCCTCCGGTCCCGGGACTTCTTTGCAGGCACCCCGGCGAAGCGAGGATTCGAGAAGCACCTCCGTCCCTGACGTCCAGAAGTGGTGATTGAGCGTCATCACTCACAGATTTTTAGCACTTCCTTTACATTCACAATAGTTAATGAAATTACAAATGAAAGATCAAAAGTCTTGTATAATTTTAATTTTTTTATTATATGATATCTACAAAAAGTACTTTCACTTTTGGTTACAATATTGGTAACCTAGTTGTGGTTGTCTTATTCTATGCCATGAGTTGGATCTCGGTCCAATCTTAGATCTGAAATTAATTTTTAAGTCAAATTTAAGTCAATTTGGACTTATGTTCAACATAATTGACTAGTAGTCTTATAAAATTCATGCACTGAAATTAAAAGCTTATACCACATCTAAAAGGTCATAAAGCCACTCCAAGATGCTAAGCAAAAATTATACTAATGAATTTTTAGCACTTACTTTATGTCCATGTTGATTTGTAGAATTACAAAGGAAAGATCAAAAGTCCTATGTGATTTTAATTTCTTATTTATGATTCTTTTTTTTTCATTGAATAAATAGTTCCTAAGCTATATGTGACGTGGCTATTATAATAGCTTCATGCAATAACCATTATGATTATTTCTAAGTATTTCCTTTATTAGAAAATATTTTAAGCCAAACATAATGTAATTGAATTGAACACCAAAAGCGAATAATTCGCTTTTATGAGATCCATGTGTTTAAAATACTTCCCATTAACACTTTCTCTCTTTTATTTTTTCCATCCATGTTTGATGTTGCATGTTTTTTTATTTTTCAACCTGAATAAAAGGAAAGGTAAACTAGTTAGAGAGATAATTTATTTTAAATAATAGAAGAATTCGGTTGAATCCAACATCTTAAAATTTATTCCAATTGTATGAATCCAATTCTATTATAAAATTAATTCCAAATGGATTATAGGTGATCCAATATATTATTTTAAACTAACCTAATATGTTCATCCAAATTAGCAGTATCATCTATTAAAAAAACATCAGATTTATACTATACACATCGGCCGTTGCGCATAGCGGTCTTTCCTTGTAACGCACGCGCTCTGGACTTAAGAATTAGGAGGAGCAATAAACCAACGGTAATCACCAGTCGTTCGCCCACGGAACGGCCCCTGGCGAACCGGTCAAAACGCCCACCTTCTCCGTTCCGCCCGAACGTAACTTCAGAGCGAAGTCAGAGCGCGACCAGAACCGCCCACCCGCTGCCACTGGCTGGCACGCGCCACGTCCCAATAAAATAAACATGGCTCGCCCGCCTGCCCGCTCGCATCCAGCTGGCCCCTGCCCCCATCCTCCCCCCTTCGCTACCGCGTTCGAGGGCGACCCCACCGCCTCCCCGCCCGTTACTTATAATAACACCCCTCGCCCCCGCCTCTCCCTTAACTCAAACAAACAAACTTTAATAAGAGCTCACTTCTTCTTCTTCCTCTAAAACTGAACACACTTCTTCTTTCCTTCCAATTCATGGAGAACTTCGGTAGAGATTCAGGCTCGCCATCGACATCGGCGGACCACGAGTACGCGACGGTGTCGTCGGCGCCGCCAAAGCGGCCGGCCGGACGCACCAAGTTCCGGGAGACGCGGCATCCCGTGTATAAGGGAGTGCGGCGGCGGGGAGCGGCCGGACGGTGGGTGTGCGAGGTCCGCGAGCCGAACAAGAAGTCGCGGATTTGGCTGGGGACGTTCCCCACCGCCGAGATGGCGGCGCGGGCCCACGACGTGGCCGCCATCGCGCTTCGCGGCCGCTCCGCGTGTCTCAATTTTGCGGACTCTGCTTGTCTGGTTCCTGCGCTTCCCCGGTTCTCCACCACCAAGGACATCCAGCGGGCCGCCGTCGAAGCCGCCAAGGCGTTCCGGCCGTCGGCGGAGTCCGATAGCGTTAGTACTTCAAGCACTGCTGCAGCACAGATAGAGAGCTCATCGGCTGCGGCGGCGGCGGCGGCGGCGATGCCCGTGCAACTGTCGGAGGGGAATACCGGCGGTGACGGCGGACATGGGATCGATGTTACGTTTTATGACGACATGGAATTGGGGATGCATGGTTACTACTACTCGAGCATGGCGGAGGCGTTGCTGGTGGAGCCGCCGCAGGCGATGGCGGCCGTAGGAGGAGGAGGGAACAGCAGTTGGGATGAGGTGGAGAGCGGTGATGGCGTGTCGCTATGGAGCTACTCCATTTGATGGCGATGTGGCTTTTCATGTACATAGGGGTTAGAAATGGTACCTGATATTTTTTCAGATGGTACAAAATTAGGAACTGGGGATTAGTTTTAGAGAAATAAATGGTTTAGACTTTAGATACCACTCAGGCTATGCCGCACCAAGATGATTGTAACCTCATTATTAGACAAAAAAGAAGAAGAAAAGAAGAGAGAGTTGCCTCAACTCCTAGCAATATAAAAGCCCAGGCACATCCAATAATCCAAATTTCTGATTTGAATGCCAAAAGAGCAGCATCCAAGCTAATCTATTACAATTTCAACGAGGAATGATGACTCACCTCTTTTACCCAACAAAAATATCATACCAAAGTTAATTTGCATCCTGCTGCATGCTTTAATGAGTACGTGAAAAAAGCTTCCACTCAGCAGCGGAGCCTGCGATCCCAAAAAATAAATACGATCATATCTCAAGGGGCTATCTAATTCTCCTGCCGGAGTAACCGAGCATTATAAATAAAAGCCACCATGTCGATGAAGGCCAACCGAAACATTTGCCCACATGACCGCCCTCAAATGGAAGAGCACTGTTAAAGATGGATGATGAAATATATTTGATTACAAAACCAGCTATGGAAATTGAATCGAGCAGGGTGTTACAAAAATGCATGCCAGCTGATCCTCAAAATAGATTGTTTTCTTTACAAAAGAGGGCCAGAATAATTTACATGTTAGTCTAAGGCTTGGACCCTACATCATTCTTAGTCAGTTTCATGAAGGAACCCCACCTGAGGAAAAGCTACAGTTGCCCAAGTGGGACAAAAGAAATATCAGCTAGTCAAATAAGAGACGCCGCCTCACACATTTGGGAAAGTTCTGATCCACAGCAGTTGACTTCTTTTTACTGCCCATTGGTGGATCGTCTGCGTTCAAGTTCTCTGGGTCCTCGCCTGTCTTTGCCTGACCCAATACTTTTGCTGAGCGGTAAAACTCGGTGATGCTAAGCTGAACGCCAGTGGATTTGGGAGATTCTGAATTGTCAGCAGCGCCAGCTTTACTTTTGCCAGATCTTGAATTCAATTTTCTTTCTTTTGATTTGGATTCTTTTAATCTCTGCAAAAGATTCACAGGACAAGCATTGTCACATGGACAGAAATGAACTTAACAGAATTATTTAGTGTTCTTCAATCCATCATTACATGTATCAAAATATTTATAGAATAATGAAATAGAGCAATAAAAACAGCGCACGCATACCACGCACACCCCCCAACCAACACACGCACACGCACACGCATGGGTATTCAACATACATAACCTGACTTCATGCTTGTACCTACTCGATGATACAGCCTATACAATTTTCTCCTGATTGTATCGTAGGCCCATACAATTTTGTTCATAAGATAAAAGGAAGTTAAGAACATACAGTGGGGAGGCTAGAAATGAGCAAAGGGCTGGCCTGGCGTTAGGCCTAGCAAATGCTGAAGTTTTAATAGGCCCAATCCAAAAGACTGACCAGTATCAATGTAAATAATGCAGTCAACTACCCCATGCCACCGTTCTTACTTGGCTCTGAACAGGCAAAATTATTGCACTTCTCTACCAGCTTCATATATTGCAGAAAGATGGTGCAGAAACACCTCTGGGACCTGCAGTCTCGTGGAATTTTTTTTAATGGTGATTAAGAAGAGACCAGTTCCACCTGTACTGCAAAAAGACAATGATCCCTCTATGGGTTTATTAGTCCGCTGTTGGATACCTTTGTATCATGTGACTTCTATTCTAAACCTCCAAATCAAGAAAAAATTAAACAGTATTCCTGAAATTTCAATGCTCAAACCAAATTTGTCTGTATTATGGGTCTAGTCTTCCAAACCACTTTCAGCTGAGAGCCTAATCCAGGAATCTCAGTACTAATCCCAAACTTGCCTGAGATTCCTTGCTTTACCAACATTTTCAGCATCAACAACTGCCATGGTTGCCTACCACTGGTGCTCGGTAATTGATTATAAATTTCTACAATCCTTCTATAGGTTTATAGTTGGGGGGCTCCTCAATGCTAGAGAACAGATTGCATAATTGGTCAATCCGCTCATAGCCCTTATATGCAGAATTGACTTGATATAGTAATAATGCAAGCTGAGAACAAATACGTTTCATAACCCAATTTATTCAAATTATGTGAAGAGCAGACTAAGACCTTTTTCTTTTAAAAAAATACTTATCTTGTTTTGTGAATTCTTTAATACAGAATACTAGACAATAGTATACCATTTCCACATCTGTTGTTGAATTCGTTATAGCTATAGTTGGTCTTCCTTAGATAGATAGCTTCATCTTCCGAGTGTCATTGCATGGCCGATAATCATTCAGCTTTCCATAAGGTCCAACTGATCCCTTTGAAAAAACTATATCCCTCATAGGCTTCAATGCTTCTGCTATAATCCTGAATTTTCATAGAAAATTTCACCAACTATAAGTGTGAAGTATCTAACATCTTTTGGTTTAACTTCTAGCATTTAAGTAAAGGAAGCACTTTAATTTGCATGGACTCCTTAAAGAACTAGATTCGAGTAACTCCTGATTTTCCATTTCTTGGAACTACTTTTCAGAGGTGGTCAGGTTCACCATGCAAGACCTAACTCCAGTCAATCATTCCCATAGCATATTACCCACCTAAAGAATCCATGATTATGTGCAGTTGGACAGTGCAAGTCAGCGGAAGCTCCTTGACCTGACCCTACTGCATTTCAAATAGTAGAAGGATATACATTTAACCTCAATACACATGGTTAACCTTCTGTGATATCCCGATGCATCATTTCACCTATGTTTTGTGGCTAATATCTTTCTATATACATGTCAAGTCTAATACCATTCCTCTATGGATTCCTTGAAAACTTTTCTACTTCATACTCGTGGCATGAAGCAAGTATGTCCAGGAACAGAATCTCCCTTGCTCTCACTCAATTAGAGCAATTATTCTAACCTCATCCTGCACTTGCCTAATGTGCAGGAACATATCCACATCCTCAGCATAATGTCCTAATACCATGTTTTAGGTTTAATGTTTCCTAAGAGATCTCATACACCTAATGAATAATGATGTAGGATATAGCAAGGGTTAAAAGAGATTAATGCTAATTCTAGCAGAAATCTTATTTAAAGTCCTGCAGAAATCAATCTGCAATGCTAACAAATCAATGATGAGGAATAGCAATAGAAATAACAGAAAATAGTAGTAAATGGATAAGAAATAAATTAAAATACATGAGAAGAAGAAGAGAACAAGAAAGAAATTGAGAAGAGATAGGGATGGAAAGACAAAAAGGTAAGAAAGGCCAAAGCTGAACTAAAGAAATCCTTTCGCATATACAAAGTGAATTATACACATGTTTTTCATTCAACCCTAATAGACACTTTGATAAATTTTACATAACTTGCTTTCCAAACAAACTAGCACTCAATAGGCAAGTAACTTACCCCCAAAATATTGCTAAAAAAGGAATAGCACATAACCTTTATTTAGAGAAACACCTAAAACAACCAAAAATCAAATCCTAATAGTTACATGTTTTGTAACTAATCATTATTTCCTAGAAAAGGAATAGCGCATAACCTTTTTTTAGAGAGACACCTAAGACAACCAAAAATCGAATCCTAATAATTAATGTTTTGTCCAACTAACATATACCTAATATAAGATTTTATAGCAATCACTTAGCTCCAAATCAATTCTAAAAATGACCTAAATAAAAAAAATCCAACTATACTTTGTTATTTGCTATCAATTGCTTCCATTATGCGGATCTTGACCTTAAGGTCTTCATGATATTACTCATAAGCTCAATCCACCATCATGTCACCAAGATCTGATGATGAAAATTTTTTGGCAATCACACTATTGATCAGTTGGTCTGGTATCCATTGTTTGACAATTAACAAGCTTTGGTTCCGATAACAATCTTCAATGAATCCAATATATTGCTTAGCAATGGATCTTCATATTACTTGATCTTCATCATTGCTCTTTAGTGCACACTTCATCCTTGAGATCCTCTACCTCTTCAAAATACCTGATGGATCATCATGTGTTGCAACTATAATCAACAAATCTTCAATTGCAACATTTTTGTATGATGGAACTTTGTTTATATACACTTCACATTAGAAGCTTTGATTTGCCATTCAAAGCTTTTAAACACCTAAAGCTACTGCAATTTGTTGCAATGCAGCAGTCATTGACATCATGTCATTGTTGATGGATGTCACCCTGTCATCCATTTGGCAAATGATCTACTTATACTTGACATGTTCATAAAGACCATCAATTCTGAAACTCAACTCCTCATTTGATAACATAATAAAGAAGAAAAAAACAAAGAGAACATAAAAGGAATCAACAAAAAGGCTAGAAGAATGGAGAAGGGCCCTTTAGCCATAATAACAAATTGATGTACACAGCAAGAGGTTAAAATAGCTTCAAGCTAATTCCAGCATAGATCTAATTTAATATCCTGTAGAAAATCAATCTGCAATGACAACAATCCAATGACAAAGAATAATAGCTGAAATTAGAAAGAATAATAGGGCATATAGAAGAAATAAAGTTAAGTAAAAGAAGAAGAAGAAGAAGAAGAAGAAAGAAATAGAGAAGAGAATAGAAAGACAGAGATAAGAAAGACCAAACCTGGCTTAAACAAATCCTTTCATTCGTTCAATACAAATCATGTACAATGCTTCTAATTCAACCCTAATAGACCTATTTATAGACTTTACATGCCTTACTTTCCAAACAAACAAAGACTCTTGATAGGCAAGTAGATAATCTCCAAAATATTTTGTTAAAAAAAATAAAATTCGGAGTAGCACATAACCTTCTATAACTAGACTAATAAAACAACCAGAAATCGAATTCAAATGATTCCATTACTTATCCAACCCAACATATACCTAATCTAATACTTCATTATACTAATTTCACTTAAGATGGGACTCTAAAACCAATTCAAAAGTTGTCTTTAAGAAGTTTCAAAAAATACAAAAGATGAATGACACTTTTTATTGGCCATCACATAGTCATTTGAATTTCTCTCTCAAATATAAATCACTTCCTTGAATTTACAGATTTAAAGATGCTGCGTGGCCAGGGTTTCTGGAATTTCAATGGGTGCTAACCCACCCAAGAGCCCAGCTCAAACAACATAAAATTTAGCCTACATAGTGGTTGATTTGCAACCAAATGTGGCTTTGTGAGCATAAATAGAGGTTTATAATGGTAATAACCTCTTTGTATATAGGAAACAATACATAATTTCAACGAAGTACTAAAGCAAAGAGGAAACTGTTAATCACTTTCATTAAATATGGTGCAATAAACCATTTTAAGGCCACCCACCCTTATCTTGGGTGAGGAGAGTTAGCTTATGTTGAAACAAAGTGTACACAGACATAGAAATGTCAATTAGTTAGTGGAATCTTTCGCTTGGCATTTTGTATTTGAAATGATCTATAATTTGACTCATCTTTCCTCTTTTGGCATCTGATCCTCCCTATACCCTACAATGGCAGGAGCCTCATGAGCTGGGCTGCCTTTTTTCCTCTCTAAAAAAATGATTTATAAAATGTGGAACCCCTGCTAATGGGCCCTCTTTTTCATGTGGCTTCTTTATATTCCACAATCATGTTTTTTACTATCTACAAAAAAAAATTATAAAATGTGGAGCCTCCACCAATAGGCCCCTTTTATGTGGCTTCTTTACGTTCCACAATCACGTTTTTTCCACATTTTAGGGCCTATATAGAGATTTGTAGATGCGGGGCATAGAGTCTCCATAAGTAACTAACTTTAAAATGAATATTGATTAGTATGAGCACATCCTGAATGTGAAAGATAAACCCAAAGTTTTCAGTTATCTTAGTGACCGTCCATGCTCAATGTGTGTCCTGCCTAGGTCAAATAAATTCCAATTTTTGCCACATGTTCATAACTAGGGACTTATGCAAGTGGCTTTTGCATGCATTCTCATTTCCATAATCTCTAATAAGGACATTGGTGTAACTTGTGATTACTTTTTAGCAAAAGCATAAGACCAATTAGTTATAAAAAAGCACCAGAAAAAAGAGGATTTGAGAGGAAATATCATCTCATTCTCTAACAACACTAGGATATAGTCATCGAAAGGTGTAAAACTGTCAATGCAATAGATCATGAATCTAGTGTTATGCATTACATCATGGTCAATAAGATCCTTTCTTATGTGGCCCATTACCATGTAAGTTACAGTATGTGATAAAAGGGTACATAAACAATGATAGAGAACTATTTGGTTTAAAATTAAAATGATAACCCCTTCTTCTTAAAAGAGTAAAAGGCAAACTTGCTTGTAAAAATCATAAAAAAAAACATTAAAGCAAAGTGAGTTCTAGCCATTTAAGGTGTTAACCGATATGTGCTAGGGATGAAGATGATCGTATTGAATTTTGATTGAGGACAGAAATTTAAGGGTCAGAAATGAGAAGATGACTAATGAAGTCTTGAATAGATTAAAGACATTTGTTTCAAAAGATTTTTCATTAGAGAGGAACTAATGGTCACATGGGACCATTGAAGCTGATACAGAATAAGTTAGACACCCATGCATGATAGGAAGCAGAGCCAACTAGTAATTTTGCATCATTAGAATAGAATATTTAAGCCTCTTACTTTTTCTATGCTTGTGACTAGTAACAACAGGATTCCAATCTCTCGATCTAAGTTCTCTCTTCCTTTTAAGAATTCAGCATCACAAGTTGTGAAATGTCACTATTCTAGCATCACCTACATATTTTCAGTTTTAGCATCTAAACTCCGCCAAAACCGGTCCTAAGCCCGGGTAAAGGAGAAGGGTTGCGTTAAGTAGCTGGCAGCCAACGTAAAACTCCATCAGATCCTTTAAAACATAAAAATGGTTGAAAAAAAGGCTTAGATGAGTGGAGTTGAGTTGAGTCATGTTAAGGATGATTATCTCTGTGACATTACATTAACATACGGAGCATATGTTTTCAGTAACAAACAGATTCTATGGTACAAAAATGCAGTACAAGAGGAATAAACATTTTGATTTACAGTATGAAGTCAATGATCATTGTCCAAAAAGAGAAATATATCTGTACCTTTTCTTCCAAAAATTGATCAACTTCTTTGGGAAATGCAGCTTGTACAAGCTCTATATTTTCATCAGTCAAAAGGAAGGAGCATCCATTGTCAGTGAAAACCAATGGAACATCTGGCTCCTCCAACATATCATTGGAGTCGTTACCGCCCATGGATTCCATTTGCTCAGACTCAGATTGCTCACCAGAGGCATCATACATAACCGTACTCTGGATAGCTTTCTTCCATTTGACCAAGTAATAATGATGACCATATTTTACTTTTATCCGTTGAATAGAGTGAAACTCATACTGGTTATGTAGCAGCAAGACTTCATTAGGAATTGAGGCCACTTCCCTTAAGTATATAGTCGTCAACATTGGAAACAACCGTTGCCGTATATAAGATGGCTCCCAGCGCTGATGATAATTCAAAAATTCAACCAGACTTTCAACTTTGGGTTTATCACCTTAGAGATGGGCCATCCTTTTCTGCATAATAGATTATCAAACACTAAGAAGAAAATACATAAAGAAATACATATGTACGATACATGTATGACCAGAAGAAGGTGATAAAACCATCAACAAATCAAACAAGAAAAGAAGAACATAATGCATCTTTAAGACTGGTCACAAACAAAAATCAAACTATTGTAGATATAGAACTAGCAACCTTATGGTAAATTGATTCTATAGAAAGGGTTCTACATCACCAGAAAAGATTGATGCAATAATTGTAATTGCAGGGATATCAATTCACAACCGATCATCAGATTTGCACATCAAAATTTCTCCAGACAACCCAGCAACAATTACTTATGCCTCTTTACTTTTTCTATATTTTATATTAAAAAACAATGGCCCAATCAATAGGCTAACTAGGTTTAGTTGATGGTTGCAAGTAGATGCCACCCTTATATTATTTGTAGCGAGTTAAAAGAAAAGAATATCACACATTGATAATTATTACTTTCCAAATAGAAAAATGCAATTATCTATAAAGAAAATACTCTCTATTTTCTTTAGCAGTAATTCCCATTTCAATCATTTTATGAAAATACTCATTTCTCATTTAGTAATACTTAAACATATAAAAGTTATTCATAATCTAGTGCGTCATGCTTTGCACATAAACACTCACCAGAAAACAAATCAAAAAATTGCTGAATTCAATGACATCAAGTAACTCATTCCATTAAAAAAACTCACCAATCACTATTATGTGATATGGAGTCATACCGAGGTTCAAGCATTAGTATTACATGGTATTAAAAGATATCTATTATGCTAATGACTCATTGCTGCTATGTGCATGTATTTTGAAGGGCACATTTCAACTTTATATCAACCGAGGTCACTCTGCATTATCACTTTTTGACTAATATGCCACAATAGTTAACAATGCAACAATGATCCTTTTCTCCAATGCATGATATCCTGAAACATCTGAAGAAGACTCCATGCTGCTCTCAACATTAAAGAGAGAACTTCCTCACGGTCACCCCTTTGAACAAGATGGAAGTAATTTCCATTTTAGGAAATGTTGGAAGAGTTAGTTATTGCAGTTTGCTAGTCATTGTGGAAAGAGAGGAGGGTCACTATCATTTGAGAGTCAAGGGATTGATTCAGTAAATCCTATTTCCCCATCAATTCATTAAATAGGAAATGAGTGAACTGGGTCGCTAACATCCACCAAGTTGGGCCAGGTCAAGTGAAACTAAGCCAGATCTATTAGGTTTCACCAGGTAGGAAGCATATCCAGTCCAATGAAAGACCCAAACCAGACCTAGGTCTGGTTCATCAAGTTTCAAGCCTGACTGGCTAGTCTGGAGCAGGTTTGATAACTATGCAGTTAGGTTAAGCCTAGATTGGGCTGTTTGGTCCTTGATAATGGAACTCAACCTGGAACATTGCCACCCCTAGGTATATGATTCATTTGCTTAAGGTCCATCCACCACATGCAATGGTTTAGCCAAGCTATCAACTTGATTTCAATCAACATGTTGTGTTTCTTTTAATTGATTGCAAAATTCATGATTTCACAACAGCAGAGTAATTGTTATAAATAGCGCCCATACTACAAGACTATGCATGGGATTGCATATTTCGGAGACATTGTTATAGTTCAAATACCAAGACAATGGGTACATATTTTTGACACCTTGTTATAGCTCACATCCCAAGGCAACCCAAGTTTCCCCCCTGAAGTTTAAACTATGAAATCAAACCTATTTGTGATCTATCAATCGTATCGTCTTGCATTAATGCACCTCCTACTCCCCACCACCCTCCTCCTCTACAAAACCTTAAATACCAACAGCAACAAAGTCCTCCCTCACCTTTTGTACGAGACTTATATTTATCCCTTACACTATCTTACACCAAACATGACATAATGCCAACTAGTTCAATTTGACTTGCCTTTGTGATAAGCAAGCAGAAATCAAGTGAAGATTTGAGTATTGGTTCCAAAATCAGATTTTTCTTATGAATAACCTACAACTATTATTAAGCCAAACCCAACCAAGCCAGCCCAAGTTGCAACATTACTGCAGAATGCATGGTCACTTGGAATTTTTTAGACCAAGTAGGCAACCAAAAGTGGAATGATAATTGAAAATGAATAATAACTTGATGTTTATGAAAACTAAAGAAAAAACTGGGCCTGATAAAAAGGGTAGCCATCTTTCTTAGATTTGTGGTACAAATTTCCTTTCTTTTGAGAATTAAAACAATTCACAGCAATGACAATTCAATAATTATTATCTAATATTTCTTTCATCTTGAAAGACTAACACATATCGGTCTTTAAAACAGTGCACCATCATTCAAACAATTCATTAATTTCCATTTATTTCTCAATTCTTCATAGGTAAATGAAATCATCTCTTCATATATTATGTTAACCTATAAGAAACTTACTGCAATAATTTCCATGGTTGTTACTTAAATACAATTCAGTGATCTCATTGTTTGGAAAATTCTTTTCTGCTGCAATCATTTTGCACACTTTGATTAGCCAATTCTCATGTTTCTTTTGCTCCTTAATTTTGCGATCCTGTAATTCAAAACCAAAGAAACGATAGTTAGGAAAAGAAACAAAGTGATGCAAGAGATAAGATATAATATGAGAAGTTTGAGAAAGAACTAAAATAAAACAGGACATGTCAAATTTTTTCAATGATGTACAATAATCTTAAATTTAAGGAAAAAACATAAAAAAACAACGCATATACAAAAGGACTGCTTTGAAGCCTGAATTCCAATAGTATAAAAGCTTCAACATCCACTTGAAGATATTGATATTGAGATCTACCAAAGACCAAAAGAAAAAAGTCCTGCTAGTATCCATAGACAAATGCACCTTGTCACAGGTGAAACACTTGCATTTGAATCCTGCTGGCTTTTCCATGCAATTTTTTGAACCATTAAGAATACAGTTTTCACAGGCAGTCTCCTGATGAGCTTTCTTGCTGCCTGGGTGACCACAATGTGAGCAGTGTGGAGACCGTGCACTTGGTGAAACATCATTTGAAATAGGCACATTGGGATCCATGGCCAGACTGATACTTCCCTCTGAAAAAGGGAACACTCCTTTGCCAACTTCACATAACCTGTATGAATTATGAAGCATGACATGCTTAGCTACGTGTAACTTATGCAGGAATGTCCTTCAAAATTTTCTGAAACAGTTTACATACACAATGAATAAATTACCTAGTCAAAATCTCATCCTCACTAAACAACTTTACAAACCGGAGAGCTGTATCAACCCCAAACCCCGATACCCCATGCAAATCATAGTCATTGCCAACCAGAAGAGCAATGGCCACCATCTGTTTTCTCTTCAAACCAAGACCAGCTTCAACATCTGATACATTGTAGCACTCAAATGGCTCCTGCATAAAATGTGATGTTGAAGGATTACATATAAAAACTAAACAGTAAAAACTTAAAAGAAACAATATGCTAACTAATATTATTTCTATACATTAGAAGTTGAGCATAGATTGTACTTTTTAAAAAAAATGTCCGAGGGTTTCTTATTGCTAATGAATATCCATATAATATCCAGCAATGTTTCCTATCTTGCAGAATAATGAGGTAATGTTGATGAATAGAAGCAGCCTTCCTTCCCATTCAAGTTCTGCTTTGTGTGAACTGAGGGGCAAGCCATCCAGAGCTAGTGTGGGTTATTATCATATCTCCTCTTTCTCACTCTTTGTTTCTCTCAGTTATGAGGCTTAATCATGGTGGAAAGCCATCCTGGAATGTTACTCTTTTACAAGTTTCTATATTAAACCTAGATCCAGAATCCATAACCTAACTCCAATCATCCATTACTTCTCTTTAGAGTCTTAGAGAATAAAGCTGACCCTTTTATGCACGAAATATGGGCAACTTAAAAGTAGCAAAGAGCTACTTTTTTGGTCTTTTTTCCTTTTTGAACTCAAGACCATGCAGTGTAGTTTTTCTAATAAACCTTGAGGGAAAGATTTGATGTAATAAGCATGCCAAGCAATTTTTATTTATTTTAAATTATTTCTGCTGCATCAAACATGAACATTGATGCTATAATAATAGGTGTATTTAATTCCCCTTAGATGCAAGGATTTTCCTTTATTTTAAGTAGATGTAGAATTTCTAAATGCACACTCTTTAATTCCTTTTCCCCCTTTGTAATTCTAGATGCTACCTGGTAATCATTTGAAATCAAACCTTGACGAGATTGTTAAATCTATGCTGTTGTTGCAATTTTCATATTTAATATTTTATATTTTTTTGCATTTGTTGTTAATATTATCTGTCACATACTGGATCCTTAGTTGGGAAAAGGCTTAGTTGAGTTGAGTATACCGGATCCTTAATGATTCATAATAAAATACACAATCGTTTTAGCTTACACAGAAGGACACATGAAGAGAGAACAATGGGGGAAAGAAAGAAAAATCTCCATTATTTCATATAGGAGCATTGATGGAAAACTATTGTAATTTACTTAATTGTAAAACACCATTACTTACCTTGCAGTTGGATCGGAGGCATTTTATGACACATTTTGCACCAAAGAGGAAGGCATCACTATCAGCAGTGATGCAAGCATCAACATGACCCTCACTGTTTAACTGCCCACATAGGGCTTCAGCCTCACCACGTGCTCTTAGAACTGGCATCCCTAGGAGTTCGAGGAGTTCCTATTGATGTAAAAGATCCAGATATCCAATTGACATAAAGAAAATCGATAAAATTGTACAAATGAAAAAGAACTAAAAATCCAATTGACTTATAGAAAATGGCTAAATTTGTATGATCCAAACTCTAATCAACATAAATAACACATGAACAGATGAAATTCTATCCATACAGTAAATAAGATATAATTATTCAGGCCTGTTGCTTTTAGAGAGAGGAAAAAAGGGTATGATGCCTTCAGCAAGAAATGCCAGTGAAAGAAGGGTGCGCACAAATAAACAAAACAGTCTAAAGAACCCATAGACTCACTTATAGCAGTGTGAACATGGATGGTGTAATCAATCTAAGCTCACAGCATGATCAAGATGGTAAAGGAGCCCCCCAACAGGATGTATATGTATGTATGTATTAATGTATTATGTACTAGCTGAATGGCCATATTTAATAGACTAAATGTGTTTTCCTTGTATGTGCCATTATCTGTGACATATAGGACTCTGTGTGAAGTATCACACAGAGTGGGCATGGATGCCCTTCTTTTCTTTTAACGCTACGTAACTAGTGTTCGATCCAGCATGAGCCTTATTAGAGAGTTATTCAATTGCACACCCCCCCCCCCCAAATCCCAAACATTAAAAAAAGAAAAAGAAAAACACTAAAAAAAGTTATTTGTGTCGTGATTTCTATATTTTAGGATTAAATCAATGTTATATACCACATATATCCTACAGAACATAACTTATTGGTATATTACTAGCATGGTAATGGTCGAAAACAAGGTTCACAAAAACAATATCAAGAACCATGCTGGGATACTACCGTGGTCCGATAAGGCTGGTACAGGATTTCCCTGTATTAAGCCGAAGTACCAAATCTCTTACTCCCAGTGATGGTACCACTTGAAACCAAGTGCTACAGGTCACAGACAATACAAAGTTGTTCTGCTTGGATCAAACCATATCAGTTTATACCAAATCGAACCTCATATTGCGGCGGTATCTTACCAATGTGGTACAGTCAGTATGGGGCAATATAGATCAAAGGCATGTCTTAGATGAAAAATAATATAATGTCCATAATAACCATATTCAACGCATTGCTGCAAAACAGCTTGTACAAATACATATAATTTCCATAATTGGTAAGCAAGCATGTGACTTATATTCCCTTTTAAACCCATGAGTAATAAAACAACACAACTAACACTTATTTGTGTCTGGGAATATCCAAAGACAAACTAATCTTCCCTATCATTTTAGCTAAAATAATTAAATCATATTTTTTTGCTTTTAATTTGAACCATGAAAGTGAAAAACCTACATCATATTAAGAACCATAAGTCCAATGCATCTCAGGGCAAGAAGGCTTCTAAGAAGGGCTCTACATAACCCAGATAAATGGGATGAGATCTACTGATGATGATGGTCACAAGTTAAAGGAGTCTTATTCATCTGGTGCCGTAATAGCATGGTTTTCACTCAGTTTCTTTGATATATTATCCTGCAAATGGTTTGTTTATCATTTTACATGTGCTAATCACTCTATGGCCACTCAAATCAATATGAGACTTGTGTAATAAGTACCACGGTACTACTTAGTAGATTGGAGGTCAATGTCCATGGCAATGTTAAGGATCACATGTAATGCATGAGATGGTTCGACAGTAATGTCAACAACATATGAGCTTCTTATACTACAAGATATATGCATGCAACACTTACAATAATCTGTTAATACATCTATCTATATGCATGCAATACTTAAAGTACAGTTTGAGAGTCAATGAACTTGATTCTTATATTTTGATTAAAGTGATGTTATTTGTCCTACATATACTAGTAACAGTCTGAACTGTTTCATGTTAGGAGGAAAACCAAACCAAGTATTACATCTTAGCATGATACTTGTGAATTAATGCACACCTAGTCTCATCAGTGTGTGCATGACATGCTTACAATGTCAGCTCCAGCCAGAAGGGGCTCAGTGATGTAGTATTTTAATTATTAGTATCCTAATAGATCAAGATCAAGGATGTGCTTGGCTGATTGAACATTTAGCAATGTTTTAATTAAATATTTTTTGGAAGTTGTGGAGGTTAGCTAGAGATGCATCTTGGGCAATCCATTCCCTGTATTTTCATTACTCCGGCACATCCTCATCATATGTATGTTTCTCTTTGGTATCATTTTACCATCAGTCTTTCCAACCTTAATTTCATCATCATGCATGCAAGAAGCATTGCAACGAATGGAAACACTCACAGTAAAATTAGATCCTATGCCATGAAGACAAGAAGCACATACAAGTGACTCATTAAAAATGCAGTATCAGAATTATCATTCCGAACTTCACATGGTACTCCTAGTCACTGCATTGTCCAAGTTTAAAAAATGTTCCCTCCAGAGTCTTAAATGTTCAAACTTGAGGATTGTTTTGTGTGATAATTCCAAGCAATATTCTACAATAACATGAATACATATAATGTACTGTGTCATATCATTTCTGGATTTTGGAATCCATGTAATGTGTGTTATTATTTCAGGTAGACACCAAATTCACTTGCAAAGAAAAATAATAAATTCCAAATCATTAGAATCTTAACATTTTGTCATTAAATTTTATTTCACAAAGAGATGCTTAAACACTCAACATCCTGTATTATTTAAATAACCCTGTTTCCCTGCTCCCAATTCTGCTCCTAGCACAAGTTACTGACCTCCAAACTTAAGTTGAAGAAATCATCTAGTGCACACATTTTTAATTCAAGCAGGTTACTCAAAACAACTAAAACAAGATATTTTAGAAATTTCTAAATTCCTTTTTTCTTATTAAATTGAATTTTCTATCACCTGTTGATTACGAATATCTCTATTCTTCTTTTTCTTACTCTCAAAATCCACTAATTTTAGAATTCTTTTTTCTACAGGGCTCTTGTGTGTTTTAGTAAGGTTTCTAAGAAAGAAATATAATTAGAGTTGCTATAGAAATATTTTAAATTTTAATGGAATAATTTGCTTAGGGCTATTTTTAGGATTGAAAAATTGAAAAAAAACGAAGACATTTCTGTAAAGTGTAAAGGTTTAAGCATTTAAGAAATAAGGATTTAAGGCAAATGATAATTTTTTGATACCTTTTGATACATGGCTCTTTTCTTAAGTTATAGAGCTTTTTAAAGTTTTTAACTTTCCTCTAATTAGAATTTTATCCAGCTTTTCTCAAAGTGTGAAGTCAAGGACCCTATCCCAAATAAATTACATACTCCCCCTATCTTAGATATCTTTGATTTCTTTCCAATCTTTCTTTTAAATTAGTATCTTTTTTCTAATCATTTTAATACAAATTTGAGTTGAAATGAAAAAAATGTACTTGTGTCCCTAATCTTTCTCAATTTTCATTGGCTCTCAAATAAATGCTTTTTCTAATAACCTTTAACCACATTGGGTATTAAGTAATATTAAAAACACACACACACACTATCCCTATCCCTACACTTCCTTCTCAGGTCCCGCTATAATGCCTAGTCATTAAAATTTGTTTAACCAATGGCTTAAGACAACATGGGATCAGTCTCTATCAAGTCATGATATTGAGAATAGAACAACATGAAGAAGCATAATAAGTTCTTAAGACATGACGTGCACAAGAGGAACCCAACATATCTAGTTGGGATTTAGATGCACTGTAGATAATATTTTTTATTAATTTTCTCATATATTAAGACTTATGCTTAGTGTAACTTTCACTATTTATTTTGAAAGTGCAAAATAGGGTTATTTATTCGTTATTCTCAAATAATAATATAATAAATTAGATTTACATTAGGTTACTTGTGAAAGTTGTATTTGTAATATTTTTATTATTTGATAGAGTAGAGGGCAGGTCTTGGTACAATGATGAAGTTGCCCCATTCTAATTTAGGTATCATGGGTTTGAAACATAAAAGCAATCTTTTTGCACATAGAGGGAAGACTACATACGTCTAAGCCTTCTCAGACCTTTCAATAGTAGGAGCTCGTGCATTATAAGGCCCATTTCTTCTATTGTTCTATGCAATGGTGAAGGGAGGCGAGCAAATTTTACTAGTACCTACGAAATAAAGTGCATTTCAGATATTTGAAACAAACCATCCATCTTCCCTGCCCTCCCTTTATTATTCTTCACACCTCTTTCTCTTTCTTCTTTCCAAATATTCATATTCAGAATTTTTGGCCAGATGGAAATTTTTGATGACAAAATTTGGTAGTTTCAAACAAGCTAAAACATACTTTCATGACATATCATAGACCATGCTCAAACCTTCATGCTCATTTTCTTTCACTTTGCAAGTCAATACAATGAGCAATTTTCAAATAGTGGCCAAAAAAAAATTTCACTTGATTGCCACTAAATTGGTTAGCTTCAACATCTAAGGATGAAAAAAATGCCACCACCTTTATTGGACCTACCAAGCTATCCCTTTGTCATGCCCCTCTGCCCCAAGCTCAAGCCCTAGGGCAGGAATAATTGCTTTATTGTCTTATGTTTTATCCTATCTATGCCGAACCGTCCCGAACCGGATGATTCAGGGCAAACTAAACCAAGCCAACTCAGAAAGGTTCGGAGCGAACTGAACCGAAACAGCTTAGAACCAGAATAATTCGGCCTCTTGGTTCAATACGAAGGCCAAACTGACCCCAAACCGATGTATCAAACTAAACCAAACTGCTTGATTTTACTCGATTCAAGGTGATTTATAGGCTGAAGCCTCTAGTCCACTGACCAATACCATCAATTCAATTCGGTATGGTATGGCTCATACCAAATTGTACCAGTCTAATGCCAAAATGGTACCGGTTTCCGATACATTGAACATTGATTTTACCAAAAATTTGTGCGTGCGCATGATGATTAGAATCTTTGGTGAAGAAAGATGACATATTGTCCCCTTAGAGAATATATGACATCAACAAGATAATGAAGACTGCAACAAGAAATGATAATGTATGTCAGATCTGGACATTAATTCTGATTCAGATTCAAAAGGTCCAAAGTTGGTTCTAGCAACTCTGAAATCCATGACTGTTATGCGGACTCAAATTTAAATTGGGTTGAATCAATACATTTTACATAAGTTTTGGGATTGTGTAGTCAGACTTCTTGGAAATCAAATAATCTCTAGTCAAGCATATAGCTTGTACACACCTTGCAGCACCCCTCAACCTACCATTACAAAACCTGCTGCCCAAACCCCTTCCAACCAACCTGTTATTAAGCCATCTCTATATTTTTTGTAACTCGACAAATTCAATGAATGTGCCTTTTCTTCAACTTATAAAGGCATACAATAAGCATATAAAGAAATTATTTCTACTTTATGGCAGAAGGAACAACCATTAAAACTTACTCACCCACATTATAATATCCCATTATAGCATGAAATATTGCATTATACCCTAATTCCAAAGATACCGCATAACGAGATTATAATTAAAAGTCACGAGTAAGGTGTATGATTTTCCCCTCACCACGCACTCCTGAACGCATCTAGTGAACGCCTTGTTCCTCTGTTTCAAGGAAGCCTGCTCCCCTTCCGCCGTCTTCAGCAGCGCCGAGGGATCGACACCGGAGTTGCGGAAGAAGCGCTCCATCCTTGCCTGCGTCTTCAACGGCGATGGCTCCCCGTCGACGACGAACACTGGGAACGCCCCCATCTGCACCAAGAACGCCACACATTGATCGATCCATCGCTCAAACTCGGATCTTTCTTTGGGTTGGATTCAAGAAAAATATCAAATCAAACCTTCGAGAAGAGAGCGACTGTGCGGAAGAAGGTGGTGCGAAGGTGGGGGCTGCGGACGCGAGGGGCTTTGTGGCGGATGGCGGCCTCATGCTGGACGATCCAGAAGGAAAGGTCGATGGCTACGCGCTTGTTCCGCAGGAAGTCGACGCCCTCGTTCCGGGCGTAGGGCTTGAGGAGGTCCCAGAATTTCCCGGCGACTCCCATCGCCGGCGATGGTGGATCCGACGAGAAGAAGAAGAGGGACAGGGAGGGTTTTAGGCCTGGCTTCGCCCCACGGTTGGATGGGACGGAACTATGCGCTTGGGGGGAAAAGAGGCGTGACCGGTCACGGTCGCCAGGCAACGACCAAATATATTAATCGAATCCAATGGGAAGGTTCCACTTCTCTTTTAAATATTACTCTTTAATAAATTATTTTTTAAAATAATATAAAAAATCAAAAATAATATTAGAAATTCCACCTAAAATTTCATGTGCGCATTTCAGATTACTTTTAAAATTATTTATTAGATAGATGATTTTAAAATTATTTATTATCTATTGGAATGAGGTGTTGTTTTGAAAATTTTGGCTATAACTATTTGAAAATGGATAAACACCTCTTTAGCCTTTATTTTTTTAAAAAAAAAAAATTTATCTTAAATTTAGTTAGTTGAGCCTTGGAAAAGATTTGATTTCGAATGCTTAAAGGTTAATTTTTTAATGCTTAGCTAGTTCGGTCATAAAAAAATTAATTTTAATTTTTTGGAAATTTTAATTGCATAAATGCTCAATGGTTATAGAATATCTACATCACTAGCTTTTAGAGTAATTGCTATGATGCTGCTAGGTTGGGCTTCATGCGACTTGATCGCCAAATCATCATTTTGGTGAAGAGATGGTGATCACAGACCTACACATTTTATATAGTGCAAAATAAGTGCACCATCACTCTCGAAGACATTGACATCCAATTGGGCCTATCGGTGGATGGCCTTGCTATAACAAGTAGCCTCTGTCATAACTAAGCTGACGAGTGTGAGCTGCTGTTGAAGGTCAAATCTCAAAGCTCCACGGTCGCTGGCATGATTTCCAATGTATCATAATTCACGGCAAGAAATTCATGAAATAGCGATGTAACTTAGCGATGCAAATATTCATCACAAAATAACGATAGAATTACGATGCAATTGTGACCCATAAAATCTGCGATGCAATTTAGCGACGCATTAATTCAGTTGCTAAATAGCGACGGATTTAGTGACTCTAAAAATTTTCATCGCTAAATAGCGACGCATTTTAATGCGTCGCTAAACAGTGATGCATATAAATGAGTCGCTATTTAGCGACGCATTAGCGTGTGTTGCTAAATAGGGTTTTAGGGTTTAAGGGCTCAGGGATTCAGGGGTTCAAGGTTTAAGGGTTCAGGAGGTCAGGGTTTAAGGGTTCAGGGGTTCATGGTTTAAGGGTTTCAGGGGTTTAAGGGAGAAGGAAGAGACTTGAAGGAGAGAAGAAAGGAAGTGAAATGCTTGATGATTCTTTCATAAATCTTTCTTCTTGTTACAAAAAAAGTGGAGGAAACCTGGCCACTTTAAGGAATTTTTCATGTTAAATCCAACAATCTGAAGGAACAAATGGTAAGCAGAAGGAAACTTCTACTACAAAGCTAAAGAATAAAGGTTTGCTACTATATGATGCTGGATTCGATGACGCTTTTGAAAGAGAAGCTGCTGATTTAGCTTCTAATGGAGATTTTGCTAAGAATCATTATAGAAAGGAAACTATGAATTGGGACTATGAGGAAGATACGCTTTCTTCAATTCTAGAGGATTTCAAGCTCTGCATGGAAGCTGTTTGTCCAACTACGAGCTTTTTAACTGCAACAACTTAAATATACGCTATTAGAGCTAGAATTACCTCGGCTGCTGGCACCAGACTTCCTCTCCTGAATCGAACCCTAATTCTCCGTCACCCGTCATGACCACCATGGTAGGCCCCTATCCATCTCTGGATTTCAGGGGAAGACGGGAGCGACATGAGGCCGAGCCTGACCCCCCGATCGGCCACCAGGGAGGTAATCTACGACAACAGTTCGAAGCACCGCCGAGGGCGGAGGAGGGGAGAAAGGGCAGCAGCACCGCCCACGGGAAGTGTTGGGAATTATGTATTCTAGATATGAATCAAATTCATGAAAACATTGCGGAAGATATAATACAAAATTCCCAAATGCCCAGGATCCTTAGGAGCATATTCATTAAATCTCAAATAAAATCTAATTTTATTCATACATGAGTCCTTTATCGATGTAGATGAGGATGAAGCTGGTTAATCCTTTGTCACTAGCCGTCCACGTGTCTGACCTCTAACGGTGATCCACGCGGAGAAGAGGGGATGAAGACCTCCAAGGTATGAAGATAACACTTCGGGAGAGAGGGGTGCTAGCGTCTCTTGAATCCCCTTACAGAAATACAGAAGATATCTGAAGAAAGATATAAGCTTTTCTTCTCATGCTCTACCTTCCTAGTAGGAAGGAACCATATTTATAGGATGAAAAGGAAACGTTCCAAGGGAAAAGAAGAGACCTCTTTTCATAGTAACGTCATGGTAACGTTAATCCAAAGAAACAGAAGAAAATCTCATTTTCATGGTAACATCATGTTAACATTAATCCAAGGAAATGGAAGAAACTCCATTCTCATGGTAACGTTAATCCAAGTGTCACAATCTCAGCCTTTGAAATTAGGAGTTGGTTATCTCATAACTACATGCCCCAATTTGTACGTGTTCATCATCAAACTGTAGAGATTTATTATGCCTCATCCCATGGGCATGATTCCATCTTCACATGGCTGAGATTGGCCATCCATACCCGAATAATCAGAGCCATCCATCACATGGATCAAGTCATATTTGGGTATCCAATTATTTGTTCATCATATTCATAAATAATTTCTCCTTAACATTTCTTCTACTATAATGGATCATATCCATTATTATTATATCTTCTTTAAATTGGGTATCACCCAATTATTTAATTGATCATCTTATCTGAATTAAATCTAATTTAATTCATTCATTTTAATTCATCCAAAATTCTTCTTAATGCGCTGTGACCCATTAGGCCCTTTAACATGTTGGCAATAATCATGTCCTCAATCATAGACCCTAGGAATGATTGGACAACTCTTTGTCCAAGTCAACAACATGATTATAGATCATGAGAGGCCTCTAGCAAAGCATCATGACCACCCAATTGCTAAAGGTTTTGTTGACGTAACCATCAGCACCTGTCCATGAATGGTTACCGTATGATCAAATCCATTCGTCACATATCCCAGATCAATCAGTGGTATGAAATGTGTTAATCCTGTAATTGATTTTTGTTTACTTGATCTCAGAAAAAATTGACTTATATGAATTAGAACTTTGAAACCATTTCGAATTCAACTCAACCTTGCAAGGATTTAACAATCAATTTAATCCATCAAGTGGCCGTGGGATATAACCCTTTCTATCAAGGGAGACGAATTCTGTCTTGATCAAACACCATCTTCATGTGCTTCATGTCATACCCAACCGACACCATATTTGCCACCCGTGACTAGAGTGACGTTTGGATGTCGTCAAAGCATGACATTCCACACATGAGATGCAATGAAGATCTCAAGTCAAAGGATCACTCACACCACCGTCATTAGAGATCAACCATCGACACTATATAGAATATCCATATGGGATCTCTGTACGAGTCATCCAATGCATCGTTACAATTACGAGCATCCACGCACCTATCCAAGTATCTTCATACTTCAGCTTGTGAAATCAGCTGCTCACCCCAAGGGTGAGGATATGCAATGTGTGCTAGTCTCACGGTATTCGATGGTGTCCAGTCCCATCTACACATCGACTAGGGAAGTTTAAAGAATCGAACCATAATGTGCAATTTGGATCTCACAATTTGTAATCTCTATTACAAATTCCATATGCATAGTTCACATTCTTTTGGACTTTATCTCAAAGACATATATATCAAATATATTATAAAAGATATCTGGATAGATAAAGAAACCATTTTATTTGATTTGTATTCATAGAATGTATATAGCATCCAATCCGATTGGATCTAGGGCATACATGAACAATCTCCCACTTGCACTAGAGCCAATCACCCATGTATCCAATACCAAGTGACTCAACATTATCATCATGCTTTTGTTGCGGCTGGACTTTAGTGAACAGATCGGTAATATTATCTTCCGTGGGGACTCATTATATTTTTATATCATTTCTACCAATGATCTTTAATTACATGGTATCTTCTGAGTACATGTTTGGACCTCTAATGAGACCTTGGCTCCTTAGCTTGCGCAATAGCTCCATTGTTGTCTCAATACAAGTGTACTGGATCAGCAATGCTTGGAACCACACCAAGTTTAGTGATGAACTTTTTGATCCAAACTGCTTCATTGTCTGCATCTAATACTGCAATGTACTCGGACTCGGTTGTAGAGTCGACAGTTATTTCCCTTGGAACTCTTTCAGCTGACTGCACCACTATTGAGTGTAAAGACATAGCCTGATTGAGATTTATAATCATTACAAGAAAATTTAGAATAGCGATGCCAATTTAGCGATGCATTTTTGTGTCACTAAATTGCGACCAAATTGTGACAACTCAGTGAGAAAAATAAATAGCGATGCCATTAGCGATGCAAAAAAAATACGTCGCAATATAGCGACGCAAAAACCCAAAAAAATTAAAAAATCATTAATATAGCGACGCAACCATTGCGTCGCTATTTAGCGACGCAATAGCGACGCAAATGCCAAAAAAATAAAAAAATTAATTTTTAATATAGCAACGCAAAAACCCAGAAAATTTAAAAATAAATCGTTAGCTATTTAGTGATGTAATAGCGACACATATAACAAAAAAATAAAAAAAATAATTTTTAATATAGCGACGCAAAAAATCAAAAAATTAAAAAAAAAAGTTAATATAGCCACACAATCATTGTGTCGCTATTTAGCGACGCAATAGCGATGCATATGCCAAAAAAATAAAAAAAATTTAATTTTTAATATAACGATGCATTAGCGACGCAAAAACCCAAAAAATTAAAAAAAAATCATATAGCGATGCAATCATTGCGTCGCTATTTAGCGACGCAATAGCGATGCATATGCCAAAAAAAAAAAAATTTTTTAATATAGCGACGCAAAAACCCAAAAAATTAAAAAAATCGTTAAATAGCGACGCAATGATTGCGATGCATATACCAAAAAAATAAAAAAAATCACAATATAGCGACGCATATACCAAAAAAATAAAAACATTTAATTTTTAATATATCGACGCACTATTGCATCGCTATATTGCGACGCAACATTTGCATCGCAATATAGCGATGCATTAGCGACGCAAAAAAAAAATTAAAAAAAATTGTTAATATAGCGACGCAATAGCAACTCATATACCAAAAAAAAATAAAAATTTTAATTTTTAATATAGCGATGCACTATTGCGTCGCTATATTGCGACGCAACATTTGCGTCACAATATAGCGACGCAAAAACTCAAAAAATTTAAAAATAAATCGTTAATATAGCGACGCATATACCAAAAAAAAATTTAATTTTCAATATAGCGACGCAAAAACCCAAAAAATTAAAAAAATCGTTAATATAGCGATGCAATCATTTGTAATAGCGATGCATATGCCAAAAAAAAAAAAAAATTAATTTTTAATATAGCGACGCATTAGCGATGCAAAAACCCAGAAATTTAAAAAAAAATTTATTAATATAGCGATGCAATAGCGACGCATACACCAAAAAAATAAAAAAATTTATTTTTAATATAGCGACGCATTAGTGATGCAAAAATCTAGAAAATTAAAAAAAAATTTGTTAATATAGCGACGCAATGATTGCGTTGCTATTTAGTGACGCAATAGCGACGCATATACCAAAAAAAAAAAAAAATTAATTTTTAATATAGCGATGCACTATTGCGTCGCTATATTGTGATGCAACATTTGCGTCATAATATAGCGATGCAAAAACCCAGAAATTAAAAAGTAAATCATTAATATAGCGACGCAATGATTGGGTCGCTATTTAGCGACGCAATAGCGACGCATATACCAAAAAAATAAAAAAAAATTAAATTTCAATATAGCGACGCACTATTGCGTCGCTATATTGCGAAGCAACATTTGTGTCACAATATAGCGACACAAAACCCAAAAATTAAAAAATAAATCGTTAATATAGTGACGCAATGAATAGCGATGCATATAAGAAAAAAATAAAAAATTTTAATTTTTACCGTGGCCATGGTCGGCAACCACGGCCGTGGCTTGGCCATGGTGGCCAGGTCACCGGTAAAAAAAAAGGGTTTTTTTCCACAACCCCTCCCGTGAAAAAAAATAAAAAATATAAAGGGGATCCCCCCTTTCTTGCCGGCCACGGTATTGTTCGTCGTCGATCATCGCTGATCGGGATCATGGCTTGGATCGCTCGCAATTGTTGGATGGTCGCCGATCGGGATCATGGCTTGGGTCGATCGCAACCGTCGGATATCATCGCTGATCGGATGGATCGCAACCATCGGATCGATCATCGCCGATCGGGATCATGGCTTGGATCGATCCCAACCGTCGGATATCGTCGCCGATTGGATGGATCGCAACCGTCGGATCGATCATCACTGATCGGGATCATGGCTTGGATCGATCGCAACCGTTGGATAATCTTCGATTGGTTCGATCGCAATCATCGAATCGATCATCGCTGATTGGGATCATGGTTGGATCGATCGCAACCGTTGGATATCGTTGCCGATCGGATGGATCACAACCGTCGGATCAATCATCGCCGATTGGGATCATGGCTTGGATCGATCTCAACCATCGGATCATCGCCGATCGGTTGGATTGCAACGGTCGGATCGATCATCGCCGATCGGGATCATGGCTTGGATCGATCGCAACCATATGATCGTCACTAATTAGATGGATCGCAATGGTTGAATCAATCATAGCCAATCAGGATCATGGCTTGGATCGATCGCAACCGTCGGATCGTCGCTGATCGGTTGGATCGCAATGGTCCGATTGATCATCGCTGATCAGGATAATGGCTTGGATCGCTCACAACCATCAAATCATCGCGATCGGATGGATCGCAACCGTCGGATCGATCATCGCCGATCGGGATCATGGATTGGATCGATTGCAACCATTGGATCGTCGCCGATCGGTTCAATCGCAACCATCAGATCGATCATCGCCAATCGGGATCATGGGTTCAATCGATCACAACCGTCGGATATCGTTGCCGATCGGATGGATCGCAACCATCGACTCGATCATCGCCGATCGGGATCATGGCTTGGATGATCGTAACCGTCAGATATCATCACCGATCCGATGGATCGCAACCGTCGGATCGATCATCGCCGATCGGGATCATGGCTTGGATCGATCGCAACCGTCGGATCATCGCCGATCGAATGGATTGCAACGGTCGGATCGATCATCGCTGATCGAGATCATGGCTTGGATCGATTGCAACCGTCTGATCGTCGCCGATCGGATGGATCGCAACGATCGAATCGATCATTACCGATCAGAATCATGGCTTGGATCGATCGCAACCATCGGATCGTCGCCGATTGGTTGGATCACAATGGTCTGATCGATCATGCTGATTGGGATAATGGCTTGGATCTCTCGCAACCGTCGGATCCTCGCCGATCGATGGATCGCAACCATCGGATCGATTATCACCGATCAGGATCATGGCTTGGATCGATCGCAATCGTCGAATGGTCGCCGATCGGTTCGATCGCAACCATCGGATCGATCATCGCCGATCGGGATCATGGGTTCAATCGATCGCAACCGTCAGATATTGTTACCGATCGGATGGATTGCAACGTCGGATCGATCATCGCCGATCGGGATCATGGCTTGGATCGATCGCAACCGTTGGATATCATCGCCGATCGATGGATCGCAATCGTCGGATCGATCATCGCCGATCGGGATCATGGCTTGGATCGATCGCAACCGTCGGATATCGTTGCCGATCGATTGGATCGCAACCATCGGATCGATCATCGCCGATCGAGATCATGGCTTGGATCGATTGCAACCGTCAGATATCATCGCCGATCAGATGGATTGCAACCATCGGATCGATCATCGCCGATCGGGATCATGGCTTGGATCGATCACAACATCGGATAATCGCCGATCGGATGGATCGCAACGGTCGGATCGATCATCGCCGATCAGGATCATGGCTTGGATCGATTGCAATCGTCTGATCATTACCGATCGGACAGATTGCAACGATCAGATCGATCATCGCCGATCGGGATCATGGCTTGGATCAATCGCAACCGTCGGATCGTTGTCGATCGGTTGAATTGCAATGGTCCGATCGATCATCGCTGATCGGGATCATGGCTTGGATCGCTCGCAACCGTCGGATCATCTTGATCGATGGATCGCAACCGTCGGATCGATCATCGCCGATCGAGATCATGGCTTGGATCAATCGCAACCGTCAAATATCTTCGCCGATCGGATGTATCTCAACCATCGGATCGATCATCGCCAATCAGGATCATGGCTTGGATCGATCGCAACCGTCGGATATTGTCACCATTGGATGATCGCAACCGTCGGATCGATCATCGCCGATCGAGATCCTGGCTTGGATCGATCGCAACCGTCGGATCGTCGCCGATCGGTTGGATCGCAACCGTTGGATCGATCATCACCGATCGGGATCATGGGTTCAATCGATTACAACCGTCAGATATCGTTGCCGATCGGATGGATCGCAACCGTTCGATCGATCATCGTTGATCGAGATCATGGCTTGGATCGCTTGCAACCATCGGATCGTCACCGATCGGATGGATCCAACGATCAGATCGATCATCGCCGATCGGGATCATGGCTTCGATCGCAACCATCGGATTGTCGCCGATCGATTGGATCGCAACAGTCGGATCGATCATCGCCGATCGGAATCATGGCTTGGATCGATCGCAACCGTCGATCGAAATTTAGAAATTTGTTAGTTAAAAATTTTGTTTATTAAAAAATCAAAAATTAAAAAAATTAAAAATTAAAAAAAAATTGTTAATTTTGCGACGCAGTTAGCTAAGTCGCTATTTAGCGACTAATTAGCGATGCATATCACTATAAATATTATATATAAATATAATAATTACTAAATAAAAATAAAATATCATTATAAAGGGGTTAATTTTAGCAACGCAATATTGCATCGCAATACAACGATGCATTTAATTGCGTCGCTATACAACGACGCATAAATTGTATAGGGACGCATTTAGATGCGTCGCTATATAGCGACGCATTGATTGCGTCACAAATTTCCTGCCAAGGCATGGTTAGGCGCCAATTTAGACGCAATTAGCTGATTTGCGACAGATTAGCGACGCAATTTTGCGTCGCTAATCCTAAACCATTAAATACCCCCCCCCGCCCCTTCTTCTTCCTCACGATCTCTCCCCCTCACCACCGACAACCGGCCTCCTCCTCCCTCTTCCCCACCTTCGGCGGCGCATCGGCGGCTCTCCGGCACAGCAGCACCTCGCCAGTGACCCATCCGGGTAAATCCCCATCCCTCCCTCCCTCCCCTCCCCGTCTCTCCCATTTCTCCCCCCCCCCCCCGCCCCCTCCTGTTGCCGGCCCGCTGTCTCCGTGGCCGTCTCCGGCCAGGCCGTGGCCGTCTCCGGCCACGGCCGTGGCCGTCGGCCGGCCACGGCGTGGCCGTCGTTGCCGGCCACGGTCGTGGCCGGCAACGCAGTGGCCTGGCCATGGTGGCCAGGCCACCGTTTAAAAAAAACAGGGGGTGGGGTTTTTTCCCCACCCTACCGTTTCTGGCCACGGCCGTGGCCGGCGGTGGCCTGCCACCGTTTAAAAAAAAAAACAGTGGGGAACCCACCCCCCCGCGCCTCCCGTTGCCGGCGGCCGGCCGTGACGGCGGTGGCCTTGCCACGGTGGCCAGGCCACCGTTTAAAAAAAAAAAGGAGGGTGGGGTTTTTTTCCCCACCCCTCCTGTTTCTGGCCACGGTCGCGGCCATGGCCGGCGGTGGCCTGGCCACCGTGGCCAGGCCATCGTTTTAAAAAAAAATGTAAACCCCTCCCCCCAGCGCCTCCCGTTGTCGTGGCCGACGTTGGCCTGGCCACGGTGGCCAGGCCACCGTTAAAAAAAAAAACAGGGGGGTGGAGAATTTTTCCCTACCCCCCCAAGCACCTCCCGTTTCCGGCAACCACGGCCGTGGCCTGGCCACGGTGGCCAGGCCACCGGTTAAAAAAAATTATTATAAATAATATTTTATAATATTACAAAATATTTTGCAAATTTAATTTGGCTAATTAAATTAATTAATTAATATTATAAAAATATTATTAGTAAGTTGTTTTGATATATAATCTTAATAATGTATTCGATCATATTATTATATCACTTAAATTTAGAGAACCTCTATAGTAATATCATTATATAATAATAATATATTACAATAAAATTAGAATACACTATAGTACTATATTAATATTTTATAAAAATTATATTATGTGATATTATAATATTAGATTATAAAGATTTTATAATAGCATTTATTGAACTATAGTGTATTCTATGAAATTTTAAATATATGAGGGTTCTAATTTTATTGTAATTATATTGTTATTTACATGTTATGTCTTGATTATTTACATTCTGCAATGTATTAAATTATTATTTATAAGTTTATTATTATTTATTTCTTTATAACGGTTTATGCAATAATATTGTGCATTTGTAGTTATTTGTGGGCTTGTTATGTCTTGATTATTTACATTCTGCTTCAAATTGAATGATGCATTAAATTATGAAATGCTAGAATGAAAGTCTTGTTGTAGTTCTATTTAATTTTCAGCACCGAATTAGTAGTTTTAATGATTTATATTTGTCTTCACATAATTATGTAATAGTACGGAATTCATTTTTTATGTAATGATTTTAACGAAATCATAGTCGTTGAAATCATAGGCCATGTTGGATCTTTTCCCCCTATGATTTCAAGCCCAAGCAAGCCACTCATTATGATTTCAAAAATTATTTCAATGCGGGAAATAATTTATATTGGACATAATAATCTTAAGAAGTTAGTGACTAGGTATAGAGCACTATCAAAATATGTATAATTGACAAGAATTTCTAAATAACAAGCATAATTCGATTGTCTTTGAATTTCCATATTATTTCTCATAGCACTATAACCTTTAGACCCGTTTGAGAATTTGTAAGACTTAGTCTTGCAAATTCTCAAATTGTCCTAGTGGACAGTTTGAGAATATTTTTTACGATATGTTAGTCTGCTAATCATCGTTGGTTGAGATTGCAGTTTGTATTTCCTCATACGTTCTCCTAGTGTGGCATATATGCCACACATTTAGGAGAACATATGGGAATGCTGCTGAAATTTCAACGTAAACGATCGATGATAATTATAGCAGAATAACATATCACAAAAAATATTCTTGAATGGGATAGGGCCTTACCTTTTAGATATGGAGTGAAGGTGGAATTAATTTAGGACACTTGCTTGCTTGTGAAGTCTCATGATTGAATGAACGGCCCGAACCCAAGCCCTAGCATTAGCCTGGCATGAACCTGTGCCTCGGTCCTTGCTAGCACGTCAAGGATCGTAGCCGTGGCCCGGCCTTGCACCTTAGGTAAAAAAAATTGGTTTAGTTATAAAATTTAAATTTGTTATTTACCTTAGTTGTGTAAAAGAATAATTTAGTTATATATTAGTAATGCTAAATAGTTTATATTTGGTTTCCTTTAATGGTTTACCAGAATTGTATAAGTGGTCAAAAATGAGCGGGGCTCGCTCGTGGATGTATGTAAGGATAAAAGATGGCTTGCTTAATCCAGATTTTCTGAATGGATTGGAAGAATTTATCGCATTTGCATGTAGCCAACCTGAATGGATGGATGGGCCTAGGATTAGGTGCCCCTGCAACTTCACAGGTGTCAGAATAAAGCCTATAGAGATGTTGAAACTGTTAAGGTGCACTTGTGTAAAAAGGGGTTTGTTCCTGGTACGATGTTTGGTACTGTCATGGTGAACCAGAGGAAATTCCAGCAGCTGTTACAAGCCAACAAGTGTCAATCCCATTGATGAACCATTTGTGAATTTAAACACATATGAAGAAATGGTGATGAATGCATCGGGTAATGAATTCAATCAGAATACATTTATGGAAGAACCAAATCCAGATGCACAACAATTTTATGATATGTTGCGTGCTGCAAATCAAGAATTGTATCCTGGTTGTGAGGGTCATTCCTAGTTGTCGGCTGCTCGGTTGTTGAATATTAAGGCAGAACATCGATTATCAGAAAAGGCGTTCAATTCTGTAGCTGGGTTAATCAAGGAAATTTTGCCAAATGATAATGTTGTAGCAGACAGTTTTACTCAACGAAGAAGTTGTTGCGTGGGCTTGGGCTCCCAGTTAATAAGATCGATTGTTGCTTGAACAATTGTATGATATATTGGGGTGAAGACTCAGAGCTGAGATGGTGTAAGATTTGTGGGCAATCGAGGTACAAAAACGGCGAAGGGGGAGCTAGTACAAGTAGGAGGAAAAGTGTGCCTTACAAGAGGATGCATTACTTTCCTCTTACTCCACGCCTGCAGAGATTATACAGATCTGAGGCTACAGCTGCTGATATGAGATGGCATGCCGAACATGAATCTAAAGAGATGAAATGCGACATCCATCAGATTCAAAAGCTTGGAAGCATTTCAATGAAAATCATCCTGATTTCGCTGAAGATATAAGGAATGTGAGATTAGGTCTTTGTACCGATGGCTTCCAACCATTTGGTCAAGCGGGGCAACAGTATTCATGTTGGCCTGTGATACTGACTGTATATAACCTTCCTCCATGGAAGTGCATGAAAGATACTGCAATTTTTGACAGTTTTGGTTCCAGGACCATCAAATCCAAAGGAAAAGATTGATGTCTTCCTGCAACCATTGGTGGCCGAATTGAAAATGTTGTGGGAAACAGGAGTCATAGCCTACGACATTTCTATGAAACAAAATTTCATCATGAGAGCTGCTTTGATGTGGACAATAAGTGACTTCCCGGCATATGCAATGTTGTCTGGTTGGAGCACTGCTGGGCGTCTGGCATGCCCTCATTGCATGTATGATTCGGATGCATTTACATTGCAGAAGAGTGGTAAGCAGTCATGGTTTGATAATCATAGGAAGTTCTTGCCTTCCAAATCATCCTTACAGGCGTAACTTGATCGCCTTCCGGAAGAACAAAGCAGTCACAAAATTCGCCGAACCGGTTAGGTCCGGCACGGATATATTTGATACTATAGAGCATTTGGGGTTGAGGTATGCTTGGGAACCAGATGCAGATAGAATAAATGGCCGTATATGTAAAGAACATAACTGGAAGAAGCGGAGTATATTTTGGGATTTGCCGTATTGGAGCACAAATCTCATCCGGCACAACTTGGATGTTATGCATATCGAGAAAAATTTCTTTGATAACATATTTAACACGGTGCTAAACATCCCGGGAAAAACAAAGACACTGCAAAGTCAAGAGAAGAACTTAATCAGTATTGCAGAAGAGGTGATTTGAGGAGGAGTGCCGATGGGACCTATCCTAAAGCCTGTTACACTCTTGACAAAATTCACGAGAAGTTTTATGTAACTGGATTAGAGGGTTAAAATTTCCTGATGGTTATGCTTCAAATATCGGTAGGTGTGTGGACATGCATAAGCTCAAGTTGTTCGGCATGAAGAGTCATGACTGTCATGTTTTCATGCAACGGTTATTGCCTATAGCTTTTCGTGAGTTGCTTCCGCAACATGTGTGGAAGGCATTGACAGAGCTCAGCTTGTTCTTCAAGGAGTTATCTGCGCAGTCATTACTTCTGCATCCATGGCAAGGCTTGAGGAGGAAATTTCAATTATTTTATGCAAGCTGGAGCGAATATTTCCTCCAGTTTTTTTGACTCAATGGAGCATTTACCGGTTCACTTGCCATACGAAGCGAGCATAGCTGGTCCCGTGCAGTATCGCTGGATGTATCCTTTCGAGAGGTAAATATAAATCAGTAATACATGTTGACATTTCAAATATTATTTATTGCGAGGAAATTGGTTTATTTTTTTTTCAACTTTACATATAGGTATCTTAAGAAGTTAAAAAATAATGTGCGAATAAGGCAAGGGTTGAAGGTTCTATATGCAATGCACACTTGGTCGAAGAAGTTTTCAGCTTTTGCCTCGCATTACTTTGAGGGTCACGTCCATACGAGGAGCCAAAATCTTGGTCGTAACGATGACGTATGTGTGGACGAAGGAGAACCTAATGACGGTAGAATATCAATTTTTAAAGGTATCGGCCGTTCATTTGGGGGGCAGAAGTCAAGAAATCTTAGCGATATGGAGTATAATGCAGCACATTATTACATCCTAATGAACTGTAGAGAAGTCGATCCATACATTGAGTAAGTATATACTTCAATGCTTAATTAGAACTTCTAATTTAAATTTAAATATACCATACTATTTAATTGCTAACAGAAGTTTTAATGTTATCATCCCATAAGGATGTATTGTGATAGACAACGACAGATGAATCCCGACATCAGTCAAGTTGCCATTGGCAGAAGTTAGAAACGGAGTTCGCTTATTGGTTTTATGAATTTGTGAGTAGTATCACTCAATCAATTTCAATAATGGCTTTTATTTTTGAATTGATTGTGAATAGCTTATTAATTTATAGGT
The DNA here is from genome assembly GCA_900491605.1 of Calamus simplicifolius. Taxonomy (NCBI): domain Eukaryota; kingdom Viridiplantae; phylum Streptophyta; class Magnoliopsida; order Arecales; family Arecaceae; genus Calamus; species Calamus simplicifolius. Next base: position 116,044 of record UESW01002296.1, read on the forward strand.
AAACGGTCCATGGTCACAACCGACAATATTTTCATTAAATGTCTATCGCAATGGCCATTGAAGACCGTAACAACCTATACTGGCTATTTTGTTAATGGGTACAAATTTCAAGATTGAACGACTAGCAGCTTCAAGAGGCACGCAGAACTGGGGCGTGTGTGTTAAAGGAGAAAGTGTTGGAGCAAATATGCAGGATTATTACGGAAAGTTAGTAGAGGTGGTTGAAGTTGAATATCCCGGTTGGCCTATGAAACGAACCGTATTGTTTCGTTGTGATTGGTTTGATCCGACAATTCCTGTGGGTAAAAGGGTTCATAACGACTACAATCTAGTTGAAGTGAACCATCGACGAAGATTGCAGAAATATGAACCATTCATCCTTGCATCCCAAGCTCAGCAAGTGTTTTACTGCGGATATCCAAGTTTGCGCAACGACAAGCGAGATTGGTGGGCTGTTTCTAAAATCGTCCACGTTCAACAATCATATTAGATGAGAGTTCATCAAGTCAATCAGCTGAGTGCCCTGCATTTCAAGAGGATGAGATGGAAATGCATGCAATTGAGGACGACACAAGGGCTCCTGAAACATCACTTAGAGATCCAAATGGTGATGTCCAAGAATTGAGGATGCAAATGTTCGGTTTCCTTCCGATGATAATGAAACTGAATCACAGTCCGATACGCATCGGATGTTGAACCAACATTTCACGAAACAAATGACACCGATTAAACATAGAGGTTTTTATAAGTGTTAAATTTTTACATATTCAATCATTATTCGTAATTATATTGCATGAATCTTTAGTATTTTCAGTATGACGGGCCGAGGTAGATCTACCCGACAGACAGTGAGCAGGGACGTAGCCCTGCCGCATCAGATCCCATGAGCTTTGAGATGGAGAGTTTGGATCTCCATACATCGCACAACCTCGATCTCCATCATCGGCGGTGATCCTGCATTATTACCTCCAGCCGATCGGCACATACCTCCGAGAGTTCTTCCACCATCGGTCGCACCGTACTTCGATTGGATGCTCATGGCTGTAAGTATATACTAATTGTAATATATGTTTATGTTTTTAAGTCAATTACTTATAAACATGCATTTTTTAACAGATTTATTGAGCAGCATAATGTATCGAGCCGGATCAGCTCCATATTTCAGAGGCGTGCTGATCCCAGTGGCTACGATTGGCGCCATGTATCTGCGGCCACGAGGGAGTTTTATTTTTCAGAGTTTCAGGTAAACTTATTAAATACAATTTATCAACTGATATAAAATTTCTTAATCTTAATAATTCTGAAACTAACTGTTTATTTCAATGCAGAAAAAGTTTACGTGGGACCCTTCCATCCATGATGCCATTAGGGCAGCATGGGATGCTCTTGCGGCACGCCGATACTCCGACATGCTTCATCGTTGGAGGGCATCGGGTGAGCATCCTGCGCATGTGCCAGAGGTATTTGGCACGAGTGGCAGCAGGCTGGCAGTCCGATGGCTGGCGCAGGAGGTCCGCATCAGCCAGCACGAACCGCCGATCTGAGAAGGGCGGTCCTGGCACGGGTCTCTCCTGCACACTGCGGGTCCATTTCGATTCAGGAGCACAGATGCCGTATGGTAAGAAAACATAAATAATTTAATTACTAATTTAGTTATTTACAAATACTTAACATTTATATCATTTCTTCTGCTTTGTAGTCTGAGCAGGAGGGCGGAGATCCTGGTGAGTTTCGTCTATTCAGGGCGACACACACCAGGGACGGTTCCTGGGTCGATACACGATCACGGGAGGTTGCGGTAAGAAATTAGCTTTATTGTATCTGTTTAATTTCTAAAATTTTATTTAGAAAATTTATTGATTTATTTATTATTGATTTTATAATTCAAAGGCACGAGTCGAGGAGCTTCACTCCCAGGCATTGCAGGTCGACTCCACTGATGGGGGGACGCCCGTCGAACTCTCACAGAGGAGAGTCGACGTGTGTTTTTGGAGGCTGTTGGTGCCCAGCCGCGAGACCGCAGGGTCTATGGTCTGGGCACTAGAGCTTCTGGATATTTTCCCCATCAGGCCTCCAGTTCGTGCTATTCTGGCGATATTCCTGCCGAGCGTTTAGACGACATTCGGAGATCTATTACGGAGGAGGTTCGGTAGGACGTTCGGTAGGAGATTCAGCAGGAGTTTGACCAGCGCACGAAAGGCCTTTAGCAGGAGCTTACAGACGTAAGAGAGCAGATGCGTCAGATGCAGGATTTGGTTAGCCGCATGTCGTAGGGTTTCCAGCCTCCACGTGATCGTGATAGTGCAGACTCTTAATGTATTTTTTCTTTGCTTTTTATGTTTTATACATGAAAACTTCAAAATTTTAATATATTAATTTTTTTGGAAATTGAATGATGAATGTTTTGATCAATATGAGTGATGAATGTTTCGATTAATATTTAAATGTAATGAAATTGCATTAACCGTTTTAATTTTTAATATTTTATATATTTTTTAAAAAATTTAATTAGCGACGCATTAGCGACTGAAATTGCATCACTAATATTCTAAAATATTATTATTAAATATTGCGATGCAATTACCTAGCGTGCAATATTGCGACGCAATCAATTGAGTCGCAATATTGCGACGCATTCAATTGCATTGCTGGGCCTCGCTATTCAGCGATGCAATTGCGACAGCATCCATTCTGCGACAAGAATTATAGCGACACCATAATTGCATCGCTAATGCATCGCTACACTGCTTTAGCGACGCATTTTGGCATCGCTAAAACATATTTTTCTTGTAGTGAATCATGTTTATCAGACTAGAAACTATAATCCGTATAATCCTGAACTATGAGTTTGGGTCCTCCATAAACCAAGAACATATCCTTAGTCCTTCGTAAGTACTTAAGGATATTCTTGACGGCCATCCAATGTTTCTCACCAGGGTTTGCCTAGTATGTACTAGTGATACTCAATGCATAAGAAACATCAAGTCTCGTACATAGCATCGTATACATGATGGATCCAATTGCTGAGGCATATGGAATCCTATTCATGTATTCTCTCTCCATTTGGGTCTTACGACTCATGTCCTTGGAGAGATGTATCCCATGCGATACCGACAGGAATCCCTTCTTGGATTCCTCCATGCTAAATTGTTTTAGCACTTTATCTATGTACGTTGATTAGGACAATCCAAGCAACCTCCTAAATCTATCTCTATAGATCCTAATACCCAGTATGTTGGCTGGTTCTCCCAAATCTTTCATGGAGAACTTGTTGGACAACCATTCCTTCACTTCTTGCAGCAAGGATACATTGTTTCCTATCAATAATATGTCATCTACATATAATATCAGGAAAACAATAACACTCCCACTAACCTTCTTGTACACACATGGATCATCCTCATTTTTGATAAAATCAAACCTTTTGATTGTTTCATCAAAAGGATGTTCCAACTTCTAGAGGCTTGCTTAAGTCCATAATGGACCTTTGAAGCTTGCATACCTTTTGAGAATCAATGGATTCAAAACCTAGGTTGTGTCATATACACATCCTCCACTAAATCACCATTTAGGAAGGCGGTCTTGACATCCATTTGCCATATCTCATAATCGTAATAGGATGCAATCGCAAGCAAAATCCTTATGGACTTAAGCATGGCTATAGGAGAAAAGGTTTCATCAAAGTCAACACCTTGCCTTTGCTTGTAACCTTTTGCAACTAGCCTCGCCTTATAGGTAATACATTACCATCCATGTCTGTCTTCTTCTTAAAGACCCATTTGCACCCAATGGGTTTTATCCCTTTAGGTGGATCAACCAAAGTCCATACTTGGTTGTCATACATGGAGTCTATTTCAGACTTCATGGCTTCAAGCCATCTCTTGGAGTCAATGTCACAAATTGCTTCCTCGTAGTTAGTAGGCTCATCATCTTCTATAAGAAATCAATATCTCTCAAAATATGATGTGTTCTACTAGATCTACGTAGCTGATGTGTACTTGGAGCTATCTATTGCTCTGTCATTTCTGATAGAGGCTTACGTAAATGTTGCCTGAATATGAGTTGAGTTTTCTGCTCAACTCCCACTGCATTTGACATTTGCTCCATTTCATCTAATCGGTCTGTGTCAATTTGTGGTTCTTGAGTTTCACTAATCTCAATATTTCTCCCACTGTCGTTTCTTAGAAAAATCTCATTCTCTAGGAATATGGCATGCCTTGAGACAAAAACCTTTTGCTCGAGTAGGTGGTAGAAGTAGTATCCTTTTGTTTCTTTAGGATACCCCACAAAATTATACTTGTTGGATCTAGCTCTCAGCTTGTCCGACTCATTACGCTTTACATAAGCGTAGCAACCCTAAATCCTTAGATGACTAAGGGTTGGTTTCTTTCCACACCATATCTCATAGGGAGTGGTGCTGATCGACTTAGATGAAACTTGGTTTAGAGTGTATTGGCTATGTGTAGGGCATAACCCAAAATATTTTTGAAAGATTTGCAAGGCTCATCATAGATCACACCATATCTAATAATATACGATTTCTTCTTTCTGATACACCATTATGCTGTGGCGTACCAGGAGGAGTCCACTAGAGAGAATTCCATTCTTTTTCAAATATTCTAAGAACTCATGGCTTAAGTATTCCCCACCTCAATCTGATCGAAGTATCTTAATACTTTTGCCACTTTATTTTTCTACCTCAGATCTGAATTCTTTGAACTTTTCAAAGGCTTTAGATTTGTGCTTCATCAGATATACATAACCATACTGCTATGGTCATCTATAAATGTGACGAAGTAAGAAAAACCTCCTATTGCTTGAATATTAATAGGACCACATACATCCGAATGTACTAATCCTAAACATTTAGTTGCTCGCTCACCCTTTTTAGTAAAGGATGACTTAGTCATTTTGCCACGTAAGCATGACTCACATTTCTCAAACGATTCCCAATCGAATGAGCCCAAGTAGCCATCCTTATGTAACTTGGTTAAACGTATTTCATTTACATGGCCTAAATGACAGTGCCATAGGAATGAGTTCTTAGAATTATTTGATTTTAATTTCTTAGTTTCTACATTGAGAATAGGGCATTGTAAATTCAAAACATAAATCCCGTTGAATATTTCAGCAGAACCAAAGAACATTTCATTTTAAAAATTAAAATTCCTTTATTTCCAATTTCAAATGTATATCCATCATTTACAAGACATGAAATGGAAATAATGTTCTTTGTTATGTTTGGAACATAGTAACAATTATTAAGCTCCATTATAAGCCCAGTGGGCAAAGACAAAGAACAAGATCCTATAGCTAAAGCAGCAACATTTGCTCCATTTTCCATGCGCAGGATCACTTCATCTTTTTCCAGCTTTCTACTGCTTCTTATCATCTGCATATTAATACAAATATGAGATCCACAACCGGTATCCAATACCCAAGTGGAATAAGAAGTAACAGAAGAAAACATTCAATCATAAATATACCTGATGTAGAAGTAGCTGTATGTTTCTTTTCTTTTAGGCTAGCCAGATAAGCCTTGTAGTTTCGCTTCCAGTGTCCTTCCTTGTCATAGAAGTGACACTTTCCCTTGGCTACTTTGTTTTTCTTAATGCCCTTATTTGGTTTAGTCACCTTTTGGACCTTATTCTTCTTTGGCCGCTTCTTACGAGCGCTAGAAGACTCCACGACCATAACCTACCCCTTTTCTTTCTTAATGTTGGGCTCGACATTCGTCAGCATATTCGTGAGCTCAGGTAGAGATGTTTCTAGCTTGTTCATATTGAAATTAAGAACAAACTGCGAATAGCTGGAGGTAATGACTATAGAACCAAGTCAATACTTAGTTCATGATCCATCACTAAACCCAATCGTGCCAACTTCTCAATCAGATTGATCATTTTTAGTACATGGGCACCCACTGATGAATCCTCAGTCATTTTGCACTGAAACAACTCTTTAGAAGTTTGAAACCTCTCATATCGAGACTGTGCACCAAACAACTCTTGCAAGTGCATCAAAATCTCCTGAGTATTCATATGCTCATGCTGTTTCTGAAGATTAGGTGACATCGAGACCAACATCAAACATGTGGCCATGTCTTTAGCATCTTTATACCGGTTGTATGCCACATGAATCTCAGTCGGAGCATCCGCTGGTGGGACCTCCGGTGCAACCTCATCTAGGGCAAAAAGAATTTTTTCAGATCGAAGAATGATCCTTACATTCCTTAGCCAATCAGGAAGTTGAGTCTAGTCAATTTGTTGGATTCTAAAATATTCCTAAGGTTGATGTTTACACTCATGGTTTCTCTGATAACCTACATAAAATTAGAACGAGTCAATTACTATGAATACTAATCACCAACTTAATATGGCAATTCTAGATTTTTAATTAAGTTGGTTTCTTCCACTATTTTATCAAGGTTAATAGCCCTCTCTATTAATCTCGAGAAATTGGCATTCAATTTTCTTAATGGGCTAGGATCCTCATTTGAATTACCTTGACCTTGGCTTTGGCATAACAAATCTCGGTAAGCCAAATTTGGTAGATTATCATCAATCACATCTAATGTGACTCCTAGATCATTTAAGGGACATTGCCTTATCAATTACATCCATATGTGATCACCCTAAAGTTTGCCTCTAGATTAGACTGACCCTGACTTTGGCCAATTATGCCAGCTAATCTAGTTAAGTCAGCCTATTGTTCCACAATCAACTCCTCATAAGTACACTCGACCTTGGCTTTGGCATGACAAATCTCATGACCTAATGATTTTGTATCATGTGAACAATGGAAGGCTTATGACTTAATATTGTGAGGGATTTAGCGCATATAGGTCCCATCTACATCTACAACATTTGTACTATGCTAGGTTACATATCCTATATGTAGATTTTAGATTAATCTCAATTAACCTTAATTTCATAAGATCCAATCTTATGATTGGGACTCCTAATCAAATTAGGATCCTGATCACTATCTAATTTAGGAACCCTAATTATGTGACCAAATCAATTGCTACCATCCTGATTAACCTTAATTGATTTAATCAATTAAGAGCTTTCCTTAACAATCGTTAGATCAGCTGATCAATGGGGTCCTATTTAGCATACCGTTTGATCCCATTAAATGGGTTTCCCAGGCAGCGAATGGAGCAATTAAAAACCATGATCAAACCTTTCTAGACACCAATGTAGTTAAGCCCAATTGATTAGATCAATTATGGGATCATAGGATCAAACAACGACATGGTTAAGACTAAGTTTCCTAAATCTTTATCATCTATTACATTTTATGATAACTATAGATAGTGATCTAGCTAGGGTGTTATGATAAGAGTTCTTAATTCAAATTTTAAATTTTCTTATCATTTAATTACATGTTATGACATGTCGGTTTCACATCCCATGTAAATCCTAATGTCTCTAACAAACCCTAATCATATTCTTGTCATGATAACATTTTAGATTCAAAATATAAGATTTTAAATTCCATATGATTATGTTTAATCATAATTTTATCTTGATCCAAATATCCAAACTAAGTTTTCAATGTTCATTATCATATAATAAATCTTTATCTCTGATATCATATATCAAAGTACTCTATTTTACCATGATAATGAACATGTATAAATCTAAATAATATTGTTTATCATCAAATAATAAACATTTTATTATATTTTAGATTTATTATCAACATATGAAAATTATTCAGGATTTTAAGCATAATAAAAACTCATATTATCAATCATATTGACTCAAGTATCCTATCAGATTAATGAATCTGTAGCCTAAGGGGCTCTGATACCACTGTTGGGAATTATGTATTCTAGATATGAATCAAATTCATAAAAACATTACGGAAGATATAATATAAAATTTTCAGATGCCCAGGATCCTTAGGAACATATTCATTAAATTTTAAATAAAATCTAATTTTATTCATACCTGAGTCCTTTATTGATGTAGATGAGGATGAAGCCGGTTAATCCTTTGTCACTAGTCGTCCATGTGTCCGGCCTCTAACGGTGATCCACGCGGAGAAGAGGGGATGAAGACCTCAAGGTATGAAAATGACACTTCGGGAGAGAGAGGCGCTAGCGCCTCTTGAATCCCCTTACAGAAATATAGAAGATATCTCTGAAGAAAGATCTAAGCTTTTCTTCTCATGCTCTACCTTCCTAGTAGGAAGGAACCATATTTATAGGGTGAAAAGAAAACATTACAAGGGAGAAGAAGAGACCTCTTTTTATGGTAACGTCATGGTAACGTTAATCCAAAGAAATAGAAGAAAATCCCATTTTCATGGTAACATTAATCCAAGGAAACGGAAGAAACTCATTCTCATGGTAACGTTAATCCAAGTGTCACAATCTCATCCTTTGAAATTAGGAGTTGGTTATCTCATAACTACATGCCCAATTTGTACGTGTTCATCATCGAACTGTAGAGATTTATCATACCTCATCCCATGAGCATGATTCCATCTTCACATGGCTGATATTGGCCATCCATACCCGAATAATCAGAGCCATCCATCATATGGATCAAGTCATATTTGGGTATCCAATTATTTGTTCATCATATGCACAAATAATTTCTCCTTAACATTCCTTCTAATATAATGGATCATATCCATTATTATTATATATTCTTTAAATTGGGTCTCACCCAATTATTTAATTGATCATCTTATCTGAATTAAATCTAATTTAATTCTTATTTTAATTCATCCAAAATTCTTCTTAATGCGTGTGACCCATTAGGCCCTTTAACATGTTGGCAATAATCATGTCTAATCATAGACCCTAGGAATGATTGGATAACTCTTTGTCCAAGTCAACAACATGATTATAGATCATGAGAGGCCTCTAGGAAAGCATCATGACCATCAACTGCTAAAGGTTTTGTTGACGTGACCATCAACACCTGTCCATGAACGATTACCGTATGATCAAATCCTTTCGTCACATATCCCAGATCAATCAGTGGTATGGAATGTGTCAACCCTATAATTGATCTTTGTTTACTTGATCTCAGGAAAAATTGACTCATATGAATTAGAACTTTGAAACCATTTCGAATTCCAACTCAACCTTGCAAGGATTTAATAATCAATTTAATCCATCAAGTGGCCGTGGGATATAACCCTTTCTATCAAGGGAGACGAATCCTGTCTTGATCAAACACCATCTTCATGTGCTTCATGTCATACCCAACCGACACCATATTTTCCATCTGTGGCTAGAGCGACGTTTGGATGTCGTCAAAGCATGACATTCCATACATGAGATGCAATGAAGATCTCAAGTCAAAGGATCACTCACACCATCACCATTAGAGATCAACTATCGACACTATATAGAATATTCATATGGAATCTCTGTACGGGTCATCCAATGCATCGTTACAATTACGAGCATCCACACACCTATCAAAGTATCTTCATACTTCAGCTTATGAAATCAGCTGCTCATCCCAAGGGTGAGGATATGCAATGTGTGCTAGTCTCACGGTGTTCGATGGTGTCCAGTCTCATCTACACATCAACTAGGAAAGTTTAAAGAATCGAACCATAACGTGCAATTTGGATCTAACAATTTGTAATCTCTATTACAAATTTCATATGCACGGTTCACATTCTTTTAGACTTTATCTTACAGACATATATCAAATATATTATAAAAGATATCTGGATAGATAAAGAAACCATTTTATTTGATTTGATTCATAGAATGTATATAACATCCAATCCGATTGGATCTAGGGCATACACTAACAGGAGGTTCCCGAAGAAAGCGGACATGTAACATCGCAGCCACCCACATCACCCTAGGGCTCCAGTAAAATGAGCGGCATAGATTATTATATCAATATATAAAATTATCACTATATAATATTAAATATTATACAATATAATAATTATAAATAAAATTAATATTATAAAATATTAATATTTATGCGTTGCTATTTAGCGATGCAATTATGCGTTGCTAAATTCCCATCAAACCGAGATTTTGGCGCCAAATTAGCGATGCATTTTTTGCGTTGCTAATTAGCGACGGATTAGCGATGCAATAATGCATCGCTAATCCTAATTTATACAACCCCCCAGCCCTAACCTCCCTCCTCCTCCTCCTCCTCTCTTCCCCACCTTCGGGGCACTTTGGCGGCCCTCCGGCACCCGACCTCCTCGCCGACGACTCCGATTTTTAGGTAAACCCCCCTTCCCCCCTCCCCCTCCCCTCCCCTCTCGCCGGCCATGGCCAGGAAAAAAAAAATTAAAAACCCTCCCCAGCCCCCTAGCCCCTCCCCATGTCGCCGGCCACGGTCGCGGCCGGCCATGGCCTGGCCATAGTCCATGGCCAAGCCATGGCCAAGCAAAAAAAAAAATTTAAAACCCACCCTCCCAGCCCCCCCTCCCCCTGCCGCCGACCACGGCTGTGGCCGGCCGTGCCTAGCCACAGTCAGTCCAGGCAAATTTTTTTTTTTAAAACCCCAGCCCCCCCTCCCCCTGTCGCAGGTCGTGGCCGTGGCCGGGCCATAGTCCGTGGCCAGGCCATGGCCAGGCAAAAAAATTTTAAAACCCCCCCTCCCCCTATCGCCGGCCGTTGCCTGGCCACAATCCAGGCAAAAAACTTTTTTTTAAAACCCCCTAGTTCCCCCTTCCCTTATCGCCGGCCACGGAAAAAAAAAAAAATTTAAAACGCCACCCCCCCCCACCCAGCCCCCCTCCCCCTACCCCTCTCTTTGGCCGGCCGCGGCCTTGGCCTTGGCCTGGCGGCCGGTCGCGGCCTGGCCACACCCTATGGCCAGGCCACGGGCAAAAAAAAACCCAACCACGGGCCCAAAAAAATTATTATGTAATAATTACCTAATAATTATATTATGTAATAATATTAATATATATTATATTATAATATATTAACATATATTAGTTTATAATATTATAATATATAATAAATTATGGTATTCTAATAAATAATGATTACAATATAACATCATTGTAATATTGGCGAATTAGTGATTTTGATAGTAAATTAATTAAATAAATTCTTAAATGATTAATTAGTGCTTTTTTATTAAATTAATTAGGCCATGATTAATTAGTGGTTTTTATATAATTATTGTTGAATTTCTCAGTATGTTAAACTATGTATGGTAGTTTATTGGTGAACATCTTACATATATTGTTGCATCTTATTTTTGTTATGAAATGGTTTTGACTTTGACTTTGATTTAAGTTATAATAACATGATATATTGGGATATGTTATTTTGGTAATGAGATTATGTATGGCTTTAATAGATGTATGATGTGAGCATATTAAGGTATTACACTTAAGGGTTCCGTGGCGTATCATATGTGCCACGATTGATGTATTATGAAAATTTTGGTCCAGCCTGTCCAATATTAAAATCATAGTATTATTAGATAATACTATGCATAAATATTGGATTAAGGTTATTATCTTGGATATAATATCAGTTTTAGAAGTTAGTGACTATAGACCAATTAAAATATGTATAATAGTCAAGAAAACTTTTTCACAAGCATAAGTTCGATTGTTTTTGGAATTGAATATTATTTCTCGCAGCACTATAACCTTTAGACCCATTTGGATTATTTTTGCAATATGTTAGTCTGCTATTAGTTATCGTCGGTTGAGATTGTGGTTTGTATTTCCTCATAGGTTCTCCTAGTGTGGCATATATGCCACACATTTAGGAGAACATATAGGGAAATGCTACTGAATTCAACGTAAACGATGATAATTAATAGCAGAATAACATATCAAAGAAAATAATCTTGAATGGGATAGGGCCTTACCTTTTAGATATGAAGTGAAGGTGAATTAATTTAGGACACTTGCATACTTGTGAAGTCTCACGAACTCCATGTGGCACGGCCTTGCAGGGCAGGGACCTTAGCAGGGCCTGGCCTAATCAATTGGTTGCAATCATTAAAAATAAAATTGATTTATTATTATAAATTATTTAAATAGTTATTATTTACCTCAGATGTGTAAAAAAAAAAAATTAGTTATATATTTATTAATACTAATATAGTTTTATGTTGTAGTTTTCTTTAATGGTTTACCAGAAAATTGTATAAGTTAGTCAAAAATGAGCGGGCCTCGCTCGTGGATGTATGTAAGATAAAAGATAGCTTGCTTAATCCAGATTTTTTGAATGGATTGGAAGAATTTATTGGATTTGCATGTAGCCAACCTGAATGGATGGATGGGCCTAGGATTAGGTGCCCCTGCAACTTATACATGTGTCAAAATAAAGCCTACAGGGATGTTGAAACTATGAAGGTACATTTGTGTAAAAAGGGGTTTGTTCCAGATTACGATGTTTGGTACTATCATGGTGAAATAGAGAAATGGGTGCAGCTATCACAAGCCAACAAGTTTTAATTCCCATTGATGAACCATGTGTGAATTTAAACATATATGAAGAAATGGTGTGAATGCATCGGATAATAAATTCAATAGAATACATTTATGGAAGAACCAAATCCAGATGCACAGCAATTTTATGATATGCTGCGTGCTGCAAATCAAGAATTGTATCCTAGTTGTGAGAGTCATTTCCAATTGTCTATGGCTGCTCGGTTGTTGAATATTAAGGCAGAACATTGATTATCAGAAAAGGCGTTCAATGCTATAGCTGGATTAATGAAGGAAGTTTTGCTAAATGATAATGTTGTAGCAGACAGTTTTTACTCAACGAAGAAGTTATTTCGTGGCCTTGGGCTCCCAGTTAATAAGATTGATTGTTGCTTGAACAATTATATAATATATTGAGATGAAGACTCAGACATGAGATGTTGTAAGATTTGTGGGCAATCGAGGTACACCAACGATGAAAGGGAGCTAGTACAAGTAAGAGGAAAAGTGTGCCTTACTAGAGGATGCTTTACTTTCCTCTTACTCCATGCCTCCAGAGATTATACAGATCTGAGGTTACAGCTGATGATATGAGATGGCATGCCGAACATGAATCTAAAGAAGATGAAATGCGGCATCCATCATATTCAAAAGCTTGGAAGCATTTCAATGAGAATCATCCTGATTTCGTCAAAGATATAAGGAATGTGAGATTAGGTCTTTGTACCGATAACTTCCAACCATTTGGTCAAGCCAACAGTATTCATGTTGGCCTGTGATACTGACTGTATATAATCTTCCTCCATGGAAGTGCATGAAAGATATTGCAATGTTTTTGACAGTTTTAGTTCCAGGACCATCAAATCCAAAGGAAAAGATTGATGTCTTTTGCAACCATTGGTGGCCGAATTGAAAATGTTGTGGAAAATAGGAGTCATAGCCTACGACATTTCTATGAAACAAAATTTCATCATGAGAGCTACTTTGATATGGACAATCAGTGACTTCCCGGCATATGCAATGTTGTCTGGTTAGAGCACTGCTGGGCGTATGGCGTGCCCTTACTGCATGAATGATTCTAATGCATTCACATTGCAAAAGAGTGGTAAACAGTCATGGTTTGATAATCATAGAAAGTTTTTGCCTCCAAATCATCCTTATAGGCGGAACTTAATCGTGTTCCGAAAGAACAAAGCAGTCACAAAATTTGCCGAATCGGTTAGGTCTGGCACATATATATTTGATACCATAGAGCATTTGGGATTGAGGTATGCTTGGGAAGTAGATGCAGATAGAGTAAATGGTTGTATATGTAAAGAACACAATTGGAAGAAGTGGAGTATTTTTTGGGATCTGCCGTATTGGAGCACAAATCTCATCCGGCACAACTTGGATGTTATGCATATTGAGAAAAAATTCTTTGATAACATATTTAACACGGTGCTAAACATCCCGAAAAAACCAAAGACACTACAAAGTCGAGAGAAGAACTTAATCAGTATTGCAGAAGAGCTGATTTGAGGAGGAATGCTGACGGGACCTATCCTAAAGCCTGTTACAGTCTTGACAGAAATTCATGAGAAGTTTTATGTAACTGAGTTAGAGGGTTAAAATTTTCAGATGGTTATGCTTCAAATATCAGTAGGTGTGTGGAGATGCATAAGCTCAAGTTGTTTGGCATGAAGAGTCATGACTGCCATGTTTTCATGCAACGGTTATTGCCTATAGCTTTTGTGAGTTGCTTCCGCACCATGTGTGGAAGGCATTGATGGAGCTCACCTTGTTCTTCAAGGAGTTATCTGTGGTGTGGAAGGCATTGACGGAGCTCAGCTTGTTCTTCAAGGAGTTATCTGCCACAGTCATTACTTTTGCATCCATAGCAAGGCTTGAGAAGAAATTTCAATTATTTTATGCAAGCTGGAGCGAATATTTCCTTCAAGTTTTTTTGACTCAATGAAGCATTTATCGGTTCACTTGCCATACGAAGCAAGTATAGATGGTCCTGTGCAGTATCGCTGGATGTATCCTTTCGAGAGGTAAATGTATTAATAATCAATAGTACATGTTGACATTTCAAATATTATTCAGGTTGCGAGAAAGTTGGTTTATTTTATTTCTTACCATATAGGTACCTTAAGAAGTTAAAAAATAATGTGCGTAATAAGGAAAGGGTTGAAGGTTCTATATGCAATGCACACTTAGTTGAAGAAGTTTCAGCTTTTGCCTCTTATTACTTTGAGAGTCACGTCCACACGAGAGCCGAAATCTTGGTCGTAACGATGACGTATGTGTAGACGAAGGAGAACCTAATGACGGTAGAATATCAGTTTTTAAAGGTATCGATCGTTCATTTGGGAGGCAGAAGTCAAGAGATTTGAGCGATGTGGAGTATAATGCAGCACATTATTACATCCTAATGAACTGTAAAGAAGTCGATCCATACATTGAGTAAGTATATACTTCACTACTTTAAATTATAATGTACCTCACTATTTAATTGCTAACAGAAGTTTTAATTGTTATCATCCTTAAGGATGTTTTGTGATAGACAACGACAGATGAATCCCAACATCATCAAATTGCCATTGGGCAGAAGTTAGAAACGGAGTTCGCTTACTGGTTTTATGAATATGTGAGTAGTATCACTCAATCAATTGCAATAATGGCTTTTATTTTTCGAATTGGTTGTGAATAGCTTATTAATTTATAGGTAAATGGTCCATGGTTTACAACCGACAATATTTTCATTAAATGTCTAGCGCAATGGCCATTGAAGACCGTAACACCTCTACTGGCTATTTTGTTAATGGATACAAATTTCAAATTGAACGACTAGCATCTTCAAGAGGCATGCAGAACTGGGTGTGTGTGTCAAAGGAGAAAGTGTTGGAGCAAATATGCAGGATTATTACGGAAAGTTAGTAGAGGTGGTTGAAGTTGAATATCCCGGTTGGCCTATAAAATGAACGTATTGTTTCGTTGCGATTGGTTTGATCCGACAGTTCCTATGGGTAAAAGGGTTCATAACGACTACAATCTAGTTGAAGTCAACCATTGTCGAAGATTGCAGAAATATGAACCATTCATCCTTGCATCCCAAGCTCAGCAAGTGTTTTACTGTGGATATCCAAGTTTGCGCAATGACAAGCGAGATTGGTGGGCTGTTTCTAAAATCATCCACATTCAGCAATCATATTAGACAAGAGTTCATCAAGTCAATCACATGAGTGCCCTGCATTTTAAGAGGATAAGATGGAAATGCATGCAATTGAGGACGACACAAGGGCTCCTAAAACATCAGTTAGAGATCCAAATGGTGATGTCCAAGAATTGAGGATGCAAATGTTCGGTTTCCTTCCGATGATAATGACATTGAATCACAATCTGATACGGCATCGGATGTTGAACCAACATTTGATGAAACAAATGACACTGATTAAATATAGAGGTTTATTCAATTTTAATTTATTTTTATAAGTGCTAAATTTTTACATATTCAATCATTATTCGTAATTATATTGCATGAATCTTTAGTATTTTCAGTATGTCGGGCCGAGATAGATCTTCCACCAAAGAACAGAGTGAGCAGGGACGTAGCCCTGCCGCATCAGATCACTTCATGAGCATTGGAGATGGAGAATTCAGATCTACAGCCTTCGAGTCTCATAGCCGATCGGCACAGACCTCTGAGAGTTCTTTCTACGCCGGCCGCACCGTACTTTGACTGGATGCTGATGGGCAGTAAGTATATACTAATTGTAAATATATGTTTATGTTTTTAAGTCAATTACTTATAAACATTCATTTTTTTAACAGCTTTATTGAGCAGCATACTGTATCGAGCCGGATCAGCTCCATATTCCAGAGGCGTGTTGATCCCAGTGGCTATGATTGGCACCATGTATCTGCGGCCATGAAGGAATTTTATTTTTTAGAGTTTTAGGTAAACTTATTATATACAATTTATCACTGATATAAAATTTTCTAATCTTAATATATTCTTAAACTAATTGTTTATTTCAATGCAGAAAAATTTACGTGGGACCCTGCCATCCATGATGCGTTAGGGCAGCATGGAATGCTCTTGCGGTACACCATACTTCAACATGCTTCATTGTTGGAGGAGATCGGGTGAGCATCCTGCGCATGTGCCGAAGGGTATTTGGCATGACTGGCAGCAGGTGTGGCAGTCTGAGGCCTGGCAAAGAGGTCCGCATCAGTCATCACGAATCGCCGATCCGAGAAGGGTGGTCGTGGCACGGGTCTCTCCTACCACACTGCAGGGTCCATTTCGATTCAGGAGCATAGACGTCGTATGGTAAGAAAACATAAATAATTTAATTACTAATTTAGTTATTTGCAAATACTTACATTTATATATTTCTTCTACTTTTATAGTTTGAGCAGAAGGGCAGAGATCCTGATGAGTTTTGCCTATTCAGGGCGACACTCACCAGGAAAGATGGTTCCTGGGTCGATGCACGATCACAGGAGGTTGCGGTAAGAAATTAGCCTTATATTGTATCTGTTTAATTTCTAAAATTTTATTCAGGTTCATATAATGATTCATTTATCGTTGATTCTATAATTCAAAAGCACGAGTAAGGAGCTTCAGTCCCAGGCATCGCAGGTCGACTCCACTGATGGGGGGCCGTCCGTTGAACTCTCACCACAGGAGAGTCGACATGTATTTTTGGAAACTATTGGTGCCCAGCCGCGAGACCGTAGGGTCTACGGTCTGGGCACTAAAGCTTCTAGATATTTTTCCATCAGGGCTCCAGTTCGCACTATCCTGGCGATATTCCTACCGAGTATTTAGACGACATTCAAGATCTATTACAGAGGAGGTTCGGCAGGAGGTTCAGCAGGAGATTCGGCGAGAGTTCGACCAGCGCACGGGAGGCCTTCAGTAGGAGCTTGCAGACATGTGAGAGCAAATGTGTCAGATACAGGATTTGGTTCGCCTCATGTCGCAGGGCTCATTCCAGCCTTCGCAGCCTTCCCATGATCGTGATAGTTCAGATTCTTGATGTATTTTTTTCTTTACTACTTATGTTTTGTATATCAAAAATTTAAATTATTAATATATTAAATTTTTATATTATTAAAAATTTTGTGATGAATGTTTCGATCAATATTTTTGGATATTTAGTGATAATGTTTTGATCAATATTTGAATGCAATGAAATAGTATTAAGCGTTTTAATTTATAATATTTTAAATTTAATAAAAAAATTAATTAGCGATGCTATTGCGATGAAACTTTTTCGTTGCAATAATTTAAAAAAAATTAAATTATTAATTTTGTGATGCATATTGCCTCGCAATATTGTGACGCATAGTTTAAGTCGCAATTGCGTCGCAATATTGTGACGCAATTAGTCGCAATATTGCGACGTAACTGGGAGTCGCTAATGCGTCGCTAAATTACGACAACTTTAGTTTAGTCGCAAATTAGTGACACATTTTTTTACATCGTTGGGCGTTGCTATTTAGCGATGCAATTGCGATGGATTGCTGTTTGCGATGAAGTTCACAACGACGCCCAAAATGCATCGCTAAATGGATTTAGTGACGCATTAGCGACACATTTTGGCATTGCTAAAATTAATTTTTCTTGTAGTGATTTGATGGTATATTTAAATAAACTGTGTCATGCTTGATCAATAATTTTTCATCCACATACGAGAGACATAATAATTTTCATAGTATAAAATTATGCAAAAATAATTTTCATAATTATTACATCTAATATTCATGCTATTTTTTTAAATGCATAAATAGATTTGTGCAACACCAATTTAAGAATAAAGTATGCCATATGCCATAATAAAACATTAGAGCCAGAGCCATTTATAATCTTTTAGAGATATCTTCCTGATGCTTATAAATACATGACTAATCTTAATATGTTGCTACAATCGAAGACCTTGATCACAGAAGTAACTCAATGACTCCATCTTTATAGATCCAAATCTAATAATCAAAGATGATCAATAATAATAATAATGATCAAGGGTGTCAAAAACATCGAACAAACAAGGCCAACCGGGTAACAATGCTCGGTACTATAGGCCATACAATTTAGGCCAATGATTCATTAAACTAAAGAACTAACATCTAAGCTAGACCAAGATAGCACCACAAAAAAATTTACAATAAGACTTCATGACATGTGAAGAATGGGGTGGGAGCCAACACTACTAGCAATGGCTAATAGTTCTTGATCCATATCTTGCATAACTTTAGAATAGATGAGAGGGGACCAGTAGCTAGGTCTCCTGGGCTTTTCATGTAGAAAGAGAAATTAGGATAGTGCAGAAAAAGGAGAATGATAGAAAAAGAGGAGAGCGAAAAGAAAATAGGAGAGGAAAGACCTTGCCTTTATGACTCTTTACCTCAAATTGAGAAAGAAGTATGATGATGTTGCCATCTATTAAGCCAACAATCAAAAGCAACTATGGTCAATCAAAAGGATGTTCAAAACAAGGATTTCCAAGGCAAATTAAAGAAAATAGTATAAGGGAGGCACTTGTTGAGGGTTCGAATTTTATTGGCCATGCTAGGCTAGTGAGAGTGGCAAAATGAGGTTGCCGTGGTTTCAACCATGGCTCAAATCATAAAAACATGGCCACAATAGGTCTTGTTGCATCATTAAAGCTAATCGATGACCTAGGTTGGCAACCAATCAAGAAAAAGGAGAGAATAGAGAGAAAGATAGTTGATCCTTTCGGAGAAATGGTACGGTAGCAGCAAGGAGGTTTAGCCTCAATATAAAATGGAGGGGTGGTGGTAGAGGATTTAGGTCACTTTGATGCGATGAGTTATAGCCGATGAGCAACTGAGATAGTTGTTGGTGAAGACCTAAGATTGAAAAGGAAGAAGGCTTGAAGAAGACAGGTGGTTGATGGCTCAAATTTGCAAGTCAATGGTTGGTAGAACTATGATTAATTTCTTATGTGATGGGGGAGAGGTTTTAGAAATTTATAGTGGCTAGAGTTGATGGATCTTGAGAAGCATAAATTCTATCATTTAATTCATATACTTTCATAACAACATTAGCTAGTTTTTAATTTATTTTGGATTACATTTGTTTATTTTTATTTGCTTTTCATTTTATTTTGAAAGGGAATAATAAAAAAAAAGCAACGGCCAAGGGACTCTACGTAAAGACAGTTGATGAGGTGGTTTGTGGGGACTCCTTCACGCGATAAGCTGGCAGTGTGAAGACTCACAAGTGATAAGGACTCTAATGCCGTATTTTCAAAGATGAGAGGATCGCGCGTTGATGAGTTGGTAATGCCGTAAGTTATCCAGAAAAGGATTGTTAGGCGGCGATTTTTCCATCGTATTCAATACGGTATAGCAGCAACTTTCCAACCACAAGTCCCACGATTTCGTGGAGATTTTTTGCGATCTCCTCGTCCGTGAGTCTCTCTACGTGGAAGGGGAAGTTACTGTCAAGGAAAGAAAAAAACGTGTAGGGGGAAGTTACGATCAAGGAAAGAAAAAAACGTGGAGGGGGAAGTTACGGTTCAAGAATGGATAGGTTACCATTGCACCAATTTATTCGTTGGTAAACAAAGGATGAAAGTCTAGGTACTTTCTCCAGCAAGTTGATCCTAGCCATCCTTCTTTTTAGAACTGAGAAGTGCATGCCCCGATCTAAACTATTAGAGCTTTCATTCTTTGATCCCAAGATTGAAAGAACCTTACGACAGCTCAAGAAAAAGAAAAAGAAAGATAAAAGGAAGAAGAAAGAAGCCAACATGACTGATCAGGAGCGCAAGGGGTTACGAGACTATGCTATGCCCTCGGTCAACGAGGCTTCATCAAGCATAAAAAGGTCAGCCATACAAGCCAATAATTTTGAAATCAAACTGGCCATCATTCAAATGATATAATAGACTATCCAGTTTGGGGGGTTAGCACAAGAGGATCCTAACATCCGTATTGCAAATTTCTTAGAAATTTGTGATACTATAAATATAATGGAATAACAGATGATGCGATTCGACTAAGGCTTTTTTTTCTTCTCACTTAGGGATAAAGCCAAAGTATGGTTGAATTCTTTGCCGCATGGCATCATCACTATCTAAGAAGAGTTAGCAAAAAATTTTAGCAAAATATTTTTCTCTTGCAAAAATAGCAAGGCTAAGGAATGACATCACTACATTCATCCAATTTGAGGGTGAATCATTATATGAAGCATGGGAAAGGTATAAAGATTTATTGAGAAGACGTCCTCATCATGATCTTCTAGCATGGCTTCAAGTGCAAACATTCTACAATGGTCTAGGAGCTACAAATAGGTCTATGGTTGATGCAACAGTTGGTGAAGCTTTAATAAGTAAAACTAAGCTTTAATGAGTAAAACTCATGAGGCAGCATATGAACTTCTAGAAGAATTAGCATCCAACAACTATCAATGGCGTGCAGAAAAAGCAATGGCAAGAAAGATAGCTGGAGTTTTAGAACTTGATTCTATAACTTCATTGGCAGCACAAATGGCAAATTTATCTCAACAACTAGATAAGATAAATGTTAATGATACTCAAACTAATGATGTTTGTGATCATTGTAGAGGAAATCATTTAAGTATCGACTACCAAGTGGGAAATCCTTTTGCCCAATCGAGTTATGAACAAGCAAATTACATGTCAACTTTTCAATGTCAAAATAATCCATACTCGAACACGTACAATCCTAGATGGAGGAATTACCCTAACTTCTCATGGATCAATAACCAAGGGAAAGCTAAACCACCTCAGAAATTTTCATAGCAAGAGAAGAAGCCAACACTTGAGGACATGTTTATACAGTATATGCAGAAAACAAATGTGGCGATCCAAAATAACTCAGCTTCAATTCATAATCTTGAGGTACAAATCGGTCAACTCTCAAACTTGCTCACAAAGAGGACTACAGAAACTTTGCCAAGCAACACTGTCACTAATCCCAAAGAACATGCAAAGGCAATAACACTAAGAAGTGGGCGAATATATGGGGAGCCTAAAGAAACAAATGCCAAACAAGATGAAAATATGGATAATGAGGAGTCCAAGATGAAGGAAGTTGAATCAGAAATGAAAGAAGTGGAGCAAGCTGAGAAGACTAAGAAAAATGGAAGAGCTTCAAAATCGAAAAAATCCAGAGAAGTTACTTTTGAAACTTATTCTCCTTCAATTTATGACCCACCAATTCCTTTCCATAAAGATTAAAAAAGAATAATGTTGATGAACAGTTTTCTAAAATTTTAAGTATATTTAAGCAACTGCATATTAATATTCCTCTCATTGAAGCTTTAGAACAAATGCCTAAATATGCTAAATTTTTAAATGACATTATATCAAAGAAGCAAAATTGGAGTATGAAACAGTAATGCTGACAAAGGAGAGTAGTGTAATCTTACAAAAGAAGCTGCCACTTAAGCTGAAAGATCCAAGGAGTTTCACTATCCCTTGCGCTATAGGAAGTTCTTATTTTGATAGAGCTTTATGTGATTTAGGGGCAAGTATTAATCTAATGCCTCTCTCTGTTTTAAAAAATTAGGTCTAGGAGAAGTAAATCCAACAATCATCTCTTTATAATTGGCAGACAGATCTATAAAATACCCGAGAGGAGTTATTGAGCACATATTAGTGAAAGTTGACAAGTTCATCTTTCCGGCTGACTTCATTGTTCTTGATATGGAGGAGAACGAAGAGATCCCTTTAATATTGGGTCGACCTTTCCTTGCGACAGAGAGAACCTTAATCGAAGAGGATGATGTCACATTTGATGTACTTAAGCCTATGAAATTTCCTTTTGAGACATATTCTTGTTTTCAAATAAGTGACCGAGATGTGATCATAGCTGCCGAAACTTATGTAGATAATTTTCTAAAGCTGCCACTTGAGGTATGTCTTACTCACTCTACATCTATTGAATTTGATGATGAAGAAGTTAAAGAGTGTGAAAGATATTTGGAGGCTACACAACTCTTTCCTCCTTTAATGCAACCAAAAGTGAAAGATTTAAAACCACTTTAGCCAACATCTCCACCAGAGAAACCATTTAAATTTGAGCTAAAACAACTTCCATCAAATTTAAGGTATGCTTTCTTAGGCCAAGACTCTACTTTTTCAGTTATTATTAACAATTCTTTGAATGATATAGAGGAGGAAAAGTTGCTTAGAATCCTAAGGGAACATAAATTGGCTTTGGGTTGGACCATTTCTGACATCAAAGGAATTAGTCCTCCAATTTGCACACACAAGATTTTAATGGAGGATAAATATAAACCGATTATTCAACCCTAAAGAAGATTGAATCCATCAATGCAATAAGTGGTGCATAAAGAAGTGCTGAAGCTATTAGATGCTGAAATTATTTATTCTATCTCGGACAGCGCATGGGTAAGTCTAATGCAAGTTGTACCAAAGAAAGATGGAATAACTATGATCAAGAATGATAATAATGAACTTATACCAACAAGGACGGTCATGGGATAGTGAATATGCATAGATTATAGAAAACTTAATGACGCAACCTGAAAAGATCATTTTTCCTTACCTTTTATTGATCAAATGCTAGAGAGACTTGCAGGATATGCTTACTATTTTTTTTGGATGGGTACTCTGGTTATAATCAAATAGCCATCGCACCTGAAGATCAAGAGAAGACCACTTTTACTTATTCATATGGAACATTTGCATATAGGAGGATGCCTTTTGGCCTATGTAATGCGTCCACCACATTTCAAAGATGCATGATGTCCATCTTCTCAAACATGGTGGAAATATTTTAGAAGTCTTCATGGATGACTTCTCTGTCTTTGGATATTTTTGATAATTGTTTGTTTAACTTATCTTCAGTTTTGCAGAAATGCGAGGAGAAAAATTTAGTTTTGAACTAAAAAAAATGCCACTTCATGGTAGAGGAGGGGATAGTGCTGGGCTACTAAATTTCCTCTAAGAAAATTGAAGTTGACAGAGCAAAAATAGAAGTGATTGAAAACTCCCACCACCAACCAATGTGAAGGGCATAAGAAGTTTCTTGGGACATGCTGGATTCTATCGATGGTTTATTAAGGATTTTTCTAAAATTACTAAACCTCTTTGTAATTTGTTGATTAAAGATACTCAATTTGAATTTCTAATGAATGCTTGCATGCTTTTGAAACAATGAAAAGGAAATTAATTTCAGCACCTATAATTGTGTCACCATATTGGAATTTATCATTTGAATTAATGTGTGATGCCAATGATTATGCTATAGTGGTTGTTTTAGGGCAAAGAAAAGATAAACATTTTCATGTTATTTATTATGCAAGTAGAACCTTAACAGAAACTCAACTAAATTATGCCACTACTGAAAGAAAATTATTATCAGTTGTTTTTGCTTTTGACAAATTTTATTCTTACTTGATAGGTTCGAAGGTGATTGTCTACACTGATCACTCTGCTCTGAAGTATTTGCTTACCAAGAAGGATGCTAAACCAAGATTGCTTCGATGGATTTTGCTTCTACAAAAATTGACTTGAAAATTGATGGGGCCAATTGACCCCATGGGCAATAAAGACTAATTTTTGGATGGAATCCTCTCAAGATAGCGATTTCCATACGATTTTCTTAGGCGGCCATCCTTGGCGACCTTCTTGAATGGCTTAATTCCTAGGCGGCCTCGCTGGTCTATTCGACTTTGTGAAGGATGCAATGGGCATTTAATTCCGTCCATGGCATTGCTCTTGGCTGCAACAAGCGTCTCGTCATAATAAAAAAAGAGAACAAAAAGGAAAAAGGGCCAGGTGCGTGGGTTCTCCAAAAGGCCACTTTCAATCACTAATGTCCGATGGTCGAGTCAATGAGCTGGAGCATACAGAAACGGTCATAATGACTTAGAGAGCAATACAGAAATGATCATAATGACTTAGAGAGCAATTAATGGAATGATGTGTCATGGACATCTCGCCTCTGCAAGTCGGCCTCGCCTCGGTCGATGTGCATCCACTAGCTCTAAGGCATTTATTCCCTTATTTTATTGCTTTGTGGCCTCATAAAGGCCACGAGCATCGCTTGCCTTATTCTCTTCCATGTATTAAGGCATTTATGGCTGCCACATTAGTCACCTCGGTCTCGGCTTTTTCCTTCCGCCATGAACAGCTTCGGCCTCGGCCATGGCTAT
This sequence comes from Calamus simplicifolius, assembly GCA_900491605.1. Lineage (NCBI taxonomy): Eukaryota > Viridiplantae > Streptophyta > Magnoliopsida > Arecales > Arecaceae > Calamus > Calamus simplicifolius. The sequence goes on from UESW01002296.1 coordinate 140,612, forward strand.
GGCTTCAACTTCCCCTTATTTTATTGCTTTGTGGCCTCATAAAGGCCACGAGCATCGCTTGCCTTATTCTCTTCCATTTATTAAGGCATTTATGGCTGTCACATTAGTCACCTCGGTCTCGGCTTTTTCCTTCCGCCATGAACAGCTTCGGCCTCGGCCATGGCTATGGCTTCAACTTCAGCCTCGGCTTCGGCCTCGTCCATGGCTTCAGCTTTTGGCCTCGACCTCGGCCTCGGCTTCGGCATCGGCTCCTGGCTTCGGCATCGACTCCTGGCCTCGGCCTCGGCTCCAGCATCGGCTCCTGGCCTCGACCTCGGCTTCGACATCAGCTCCTAGCCTCGGCCTCGGCTCCAGCATCGGCTCTTGGCATTAGCCTCGGCCGACGCGGCCAAGACATCTCTCGCACCAAAGCATTTATGGCGCCACGTGCATCCATTTACTCTAAGGCATTTATTGCCTTATTCTCTCCCGTATTAAAGCACTTATGGCTGCCACATTGGCCACATCACTTCCCTTAGGCCTCAGACGTTCTCGGCCTCGGCCTTAACTCCCACTCGTTCACCACCACCTTTTCTCTCCGCATGAAACCGGCCTCGGCTCCCACAGCACTCGGTCTCACTTCCCCTCGACCTTCCCCTTCGGCCTACTCCCTTCGTCCGTGAACAATACCATGCGCATGAACAGTGCCTTGCACGCGAATAGTGCCTCATTAAGTACTCCATAATTAAAGCTCTACGAGGGACAGCTGGCTCCAACTCTAAACGTCATCTTCTTCCCCAATGGCTACATCTTGGGGCCCACGTGACTAACTCTATGACCCATCGCTGTTCACATAGGACTTCCACATGGCCCGCCAACCCATTTCTCTTTTGCCAAGATCACGAGTGGTTACCGAAATACTATGGACAGTTGTCGATATTCAGGGCGCGCGTTTAGCGGCTATTCGCCCAACTACCATTAACGAAGCCGATCTTGGCGGAAGGCATGATCTGACGATTATCCTCGAAGGGTAAGAGGGACTCCCGAACAGGTATATAAAGACCCCGACTCACAACGAGGAGGAGGACTCAATCTCTACTTTTTCATTAAAAAATCCATGTTATCTAGATCGCTGACTTGAGCGTCGGAGGATCCCCGCCGGAACCACCGGTCCGAGACTTTTCTTGCAGGTTTCCGGCTGAAGGAGGCGGTCCCTGTCATTCCTCTGAAGGCTTACAAAGCATTTTTATCGCCTGACGCTCCTCAAAAGTGATTTAGCAGCAATAGATTGGCGCGCCAAGAAGGGGAGGGTCAGCGGTGCTGGTTTGCATATCCTCATCCCTTTTTTATCAAAATGGTGGATTGTGAAGATGGTGATGACAAGAATCCGAGAAGCTTTTACCAGTTGCGCTGGAAGGCACCTTCAACGATCTGAGCAAAAGCTTCGGAGACAACATCTCATGACCACGCAACAGCGAGCAAAGCTTCCACTTGCTCTTTGGCCACTGTTCAGGCCAGCCGTCCTTCATCCTGTGGAGAATCTCCCCAGCAAGAGGTCCACCATCATCAAGCTCATCAGCAACTTAAAGCTCAGAGAGCCATCACTCGCCGCCTAAGCAGCCTTCTCTCCTACGGACGGTGACACAAAGGGAGGCCCAAGTAAGGGCAGCGGTACCTCTACTCCAACTAACTTGATTCCCTGGGGGCATACCACCAGCGGGCGGAAGCGCTCAAGTTCGCAGAAGGAAAACAAGGGTGCCGCAAGAGCTAAGTACGCTGCACTTAAGACTTTTTCTTTCAATGATGCTTAAAAATGTCACGCAGGAAAGATCGACCCTGTATCGGCATTCAAGACCAATCGCGTTAGCGTCTCAAAAGCCCGATGTACCATTGGCGCCGAAGACCAGTGTACCACCGGATCCAAAAAGCTCGACTCCGCATTGGCACTCAAGCCCGACTCAGCGTCGGCACCGGAAGCCCGACTCTGCGTTGGCACTCTAAGCCCGAGTCTCCCCTCGGCACCTAAGCCCGACTCCGCGTCGGCACTCAAGCCCGAGTCTCCCCTCGGCACTCAAGCCCGGCTCTGCGTTGGTACTCCAAGCCCGGGTCTCCCCTTGGCACCTAAGCCCAACTCCGCATCGGCACTCAAGCCCGACTTCACGTCGGCACCTAAGCCCGACTCCGCATCGGCACTCAAGTCCGGTTCTACGTCGGCACTCAAGCCCGAGTCTCCCCTCGGCACTCAAGCCCGGCTCCGCGTCGGCACTCAAGCTCGGCTCTGTGTTGGCACCTAAGCCCGACTCCACGTCGGCACTCAAGCCTGACTCAGCATCGGCACTGGAAGCCCGACTCCGCATCGGCACTCAAAGCCTGATGTACCATCGGCACTAAAGCCCGACTCTAGCTCGGCACCTAAAGCCCGATGTACCATCAGCACTCAAGCCCGGCTCCGCGTCGGTACTCCAAGCCTGGGTCTCCCCTCGGCACCTAAGCCCGACTCTGCGTCGGCACTCAAGCCTGACTCCGCATCGACACCTAAGCCCAACTCCGCATTGGCACTCAAGCCCGAATCTCCCTCGGCACTCAAGCCCGGCTCCATGTCAGAACTCAAGCACGACTCTGTGTCGGCACCTAAGCCCGACTCTGCATCGGCACTCAAGCCTGACTCAGCGTCGGCACCGGAAGCCCGACTCCACGTTGGCACTCTAAGCCCGAGTCTCCCCTCGACACCTAAGCCCGACTCCGCATCGGCACTCAAGCCCGACTCAGCGTTGGCAACGGAAGCCCGACTCCGCATCGGCACTCCAAGCCCGAGTCTCCCCTCGGCACCTAAGCCCGACTCCACATCGGCACTCAAGCCCGACTCAGCGTTGGCACCGAAAGCCTAACTTTGCGTCGGCACTTTAAGCCCGAGTCTCCCCTCGGCACCTAAGCCCGACTCCACATCGGCACTCAAGCCCGACTCAGCGTCGGCACCGGAAGCCTGACTCTGCGTCGGCATCCAAGCCCGAGTCTCCCTTGGCACCTAAGCCTGACTCCACGTCGGCACTCAAGCCCGACTCCGCATCGGCACCTAAGCCCGACTCCGCATCAGCACTCAAGCCCAGCTCCGCGTCGGCACTAAAGCCTGACTTCAGCTCGGCACCTAAAGCCCGATGTACCATCGGCACTAAAGCCCGACTCCAGTTCGGCACTCAAAGCCCGATGTACCATCGGCACTAAAGCCTGACTTTAGCTCGGCACTCAAGCTCGACTCCGGTCGGCACTTAAAGCTCAACTCCACGTCGGCACCTGTAGCCCGACTCCGCGTCGGCACTTGAAGCTCAACTCTGTGTCAGTATCTGAAGCCCGAGTCTCCCCTCGGCACCTAAGCCTGACTCTACATCGGCACTTAAGCCCGAGTCCCCTCGGCACCTAAGCCCAACTCTGCATTGGCACTCAAGCCCGAGTCTCCCCTCGGCACTCAAGCCCAGCTCCGCATCGGTACTCCAAGCCTGGGTCTCCCCTCGGCACCTAAGCCCGACTCTGTGTCGGCACCTAAGCCCGACTCCGCGTCGGCACTCAAGCCCGGCTCCGCATCGTCACTCAAGCTCGATTGTCCCCTCGGCACTCAAGCCCGGCTCCGTGTCGGCACTCAAGCCCGACTCCGTGTCGGCACCTAAGCCTGACTCCGCGTTGGCACTCAAGCCTGACTCAGCGTCGGCACCGGAAGCCCAACTCTGCATCGACACTCTAAGCCCGAGTCTCCCCTCGGCACCTAAGCCCGACTCCGTGTCGGCACTCAAGATCGACTCAGCGATGGCACCAGAAGCCCGACTCCGCGTCGGCACTCCAAGCCCGAGTCTCCCCTCGGCACCTAAGACCGACTCCATGTCGACACTCAAGCCCGGCTCCGTGTCGGCACTTAAGCCCGGCTCCGTGTCGGCACCTAAGCCCGACTCTGCGTCGGCACTCAAGCCCGACTCAGCATTGGCATCGGAAGCCTGACTTCGTGTCGGCACTCTAAGCCCGAGTCTCCCTCGGCACCTAAGCTCGACTCTGCGTCAGCACTGGAAGCCCGACTCCGCATCGGCACTCCAAGCCTGAGTCTCCCCTTGACACCTAAGCCTGACTCCACGTCAGCACCTAAGCCTAACTCCGCGTCGACACTCAAGCCCGGCTCTGCGTCGGCACTAAATCCCGACTTTAGCTCGGCACCTAAAGCTCGATGTACCATCGGCACTAAAGCCCGACTCCAGCTCGGCACTCAAAGCCCGATGTACCATCGACACTAAAGCCCGACTTCAGCTCGGCACTTAAGCCCGACTCCGGTCGGCACTTAAAGCCCAACTCCATGTCGGCTAGCCCAACTTCGGGTCGGCACTTGAAGCCCGACTCCGCGTCGGCACCTGAAGCCTAGCTCTGCATCGGCACCTGAAGCCCGACTCCGCGTTGGCACCTGAAGACTGGCTCCGTGTCGGCACCTGAAGACTGGCTCCGCATCGGCACCTGAAGACCGGCTTCGCATCGGCACTTAAAGCCCGGCTCTGCATCGGCCCTTTAAAGCCCGACTCCAGGTCGGCACTCAAAGCCCGATGTACCATCGGCACTAAAGCCTGACTTCAGCTCGGCACTCAAGCCCAACTCCAGTCAGCACTCAAAGCCTGATGTACCATCGGCACTCAAGCCCGACTCTGGTCGGCACTCAAAGCCAGATGTATCATCGACAATCAAGCCCGACTTCGGTCAGCACTCAAAGACCGATGTACCATCGACACTCAAGCCCGAGGCCAGCTCGGCACCAAAGACCGAAAACTGACTCTAGCGTGGGCAACAAAGATCATCGGCACAAAGGAAAAGGCACCTGACGACTCTTAACTCTTAGGTCACCCTTCGGTGTTAAAGAGACCCGATGATTTCAACAACTCTCGGGTCACCACTCAAACCGGGCACGAAACCCCGAGGCAATTTTACTGTAGCCTCAGCAGTTCTATCACAGCCTCAACGACTTCACTTTAGCCTTAGCAGCTCTACCTCAACGGCCAATGGCCAATCGAGCAAAAAGCATGGCTCCAAAGAGCGTGAAGACGTCTGCACAAGGCAGCGCAAAAGGAAAGGGGTTTCCCCACCTGGAAGGAATCATAGTTGAAGTTGATAGAAAATGGTAAATGCAAAGGTAAAAAGTCCTACACTCCTTTCACTTAGCTAATGCAGGGCACACAAGCTTAGGAGTGTGTGGGGCATTGATGGGCCAGTTGACCGCATGGGCAATAAAGACTAATTTTTGGATGGCATCCTCTCAAGATAGCGATTTCCATACGATTTTCCTAGGCGGCCATCCTGAACGGCTTAATTCCTAGGCGGCCTCGCTGGTCTACTCGACATGATGACGCAATGGGCATTTAATTCCATCCACGGAATTGCTCCCGGATGCAACAAGCGTCTCATCAATCGTCGTAATAAAAAAAACAAAGCGAACAAGGGCCATATGCGTTGGTTCTCCAAAGGGCCACCTTCTATCACTAATATCCGGTGGTCGAGTCAATGAGCTGGAGCATTTAATGATGCAAAAACGGTCATACGGACATCTCGCCTCGGAAGTTGGCCTCGTCCCGTCTCGGTCTCATCTAAGTTGACCTCGGCCGAGGCTGACGTGCATCGACTGGCTCTAAGACATTTATTGCCTTATTCTATCCAGTATTAAAGCATTTATGGTCTCATAAAGGCCACGAACATCACTTGCTATTGTCTTATTCTCTCTTTATTAAGGCATTTATGGTTGCCACGTGCAGTTATTGTCTTATTCTCTCTAGTGTATTAAGGAATTTATGGTTGCCACGTTAGTCCCCTCGGGCTCGGCTTTTTCCTTTGGCCATGAACGGCTTCAGCCTCAACTTGCTATTGTCTTATTCTCTCTTTATTAAGGCATTTATGGTTGCCACGTGCAGTTATTGTCTTATCTCTCTAGTGTATTAAGGAATTTATGGTTGCCACGTTAGTCCCCTCGGTCTCGGCTTTTTCCTTTGGCCATGAACGGCTTCAGCCTCGGCCACGACCACGGCTTCGGCCTCGTCTTCAGCATCGGCCTCGTCTTCGGCATTGGCTCTTAGCCTCGGCCTCGGCTCCAGCATCAGTTCCTGGCCTCGGCCTCGGCTTTGACATCGGCTTTTGGCCTCGGCCTCGGCTTTGACATCTGCTCTTGGCCTCAGCCGATGCGGACGATATCTCTCACACCAAAGCATTTATGGCCTCATAAAGGCTACGTGCATCCACTTACTCTAAGGCATTTATTGCCTTATTCTCTCCCATATTAAAGCACTTATGGCTGCCACGTTGGCCACAGCACTTCCCAGCCTCAACTTGGCCTCGGTCTTAACTCCCACTCGTTCACCACTACCTTTTCTCTCTGCATGAAATCAGCCTCGGCCTTGGCTCCCACAGCACTCGGTCTCGGACTTCCCCCTCGGCCTACTCCCTTCGGTCATGAACAATACCATGCACATGAACAGTGCCTTGCACGTGATAGTGTCATTCAAGCACTCCATAATTAATGCTCTATGAGGGACAGCTGGCTCCAACTCCAAACGTCATCTTCTGCCCCAATGGCTGCATCTTGGGGCCCACGTGGCTAACTCTATGACCCATCGCTGTTCATGCAGGACTTCCACGTGGCCCGCCAACCCGTTTCTCTTTTGCCAAGATCACATGTGGTTATCGAAATATTCAGGGCGCGCGTTTAGCGGCTATTCGCCCAACTACCATTAATGAAGCCGATCTTGACGGACGATTATCCTCGAAGGGTAAGAGGGACTCCCGAACAGTATATAAAGACCCCGAGTAAGAGGGACTCCCGAACAGGTATATAAAGACCCTGACTCACAACGAGAAGGACAACTCAATCTCTACTTTTTCATTAAAAAATCTCTGTTCTCCATATCGCTGACTTGAGCGTCGGAGGGTCTCCACCGGAACCATCGGTCCGGAACTTTTCTTGCAGGTTTTCGGCTGAATGAGGTAGTCCTTGTCATTCCTCTGAAGGCCTACGAAGCATTTCTGTCGCCTGACGCTCCTCAAAAGTGTTTTGGCAGCAACAAAATTAAGGACAAGAAAGGTACTAAAAATCTGATGGCAGATCATCTGTCTGGATGGAGCTTCTAGGTATGGATGAATTACAAATAAATGAGGCATTCTTGGATGGGCATTTGATGGCTATACAAGTTGTTCCATGGTACGCCGACATAGTCAACTGCTTGGTGCTGCAAATTTTACCTTCCAATACGATATATCAATAAAAGAAGGAGTTTTTGGAAAGAACCTTTATATATATATATATATACCGGCACTATATTTCAAGAATACTAAAAGAATATAGTACCTATCAGATTGTATTTTTTTTGGTTAAATGGGAGCATAGTTGGAGAGAGACTGAAGCACCAAGGAAATCCGCATCTGCTGTTAATCTAGTTGATTGCCAGCTGTCACACTAGAAAAGAATAGGCGACAATGGTAATAATAACATTATCACTTGAAAATGCCTTTGTTCACAAAACAAAAGTTTTAGTTATCAAAAAATGTCATCGAATTAAAATTTTTACCGAATTTTAATTAGATAACAAATGAAAGTGTCACAAAAATTGTTCTAGGTGTAACACTAGTTGACTGTTACATAAAGCACCATTTGCTTATTTCGAGCATATTGAGAATTAAATTTAGTCACTAGAAGTTAAATGAGGCATGATCATTAGGACTATCATTAAGCTAGTTGTGTGGCCGTATAAAGGACTGGTATTTAATAACAGAGTGTGTCTCCATAGCAGAGTGGGGAGTGTGGGATGCTGTGTTGAAAATTCTCTCTTGAAGTTATTTGAGCTGGGGAAGAAATGCACTAAGAGCAGACATGCGTTTTGTTATTTTAATCATTAGAAAAAGGAAACTGAGAAGTTTGCTATTCTCAGAATTTGTTTAGTCAAGTATGCTGGATGGTGTTGAGGATCTCATGCTCCTTTCCTTTCAATTATCAAATTTGTTAATTAAGGGAGCTCCCTAAGAAATTGGCAGAGCACTTGAAATTATTTAATATTTGTTATCCTCTATGGTTCTCTGTGTTTCCATGGTTTGAAGTTGAAAAAAGGGAAGCTCTAGTTAAGAGCAATGTCGTGTTTGGTGGAAGGCCGTGAAGGGTTTTGCGTTCTCTGGTAAAACTTAGAACATGCATCTTCTGTGATATAATAAATTAGATTTCAAATTAGTACCCCAACAAGAAGGGTTTTGCGTGCATTAAGTATGTTAATGCTCTCTCTGTTCTCAACATCAACCAGCTACAAATGATTTGTCGATTGGTTTCTTGTGGATTTTGAATTGTATAGCGGCCTCTAGGTTCAGTTTTTTTTGGTGGAATTTATATTAGAGCCGCATTTCTGGTAGGACTTTGCAGTAGAGGATGTGAGCCATGCTTTGTGACTGTAATACTGGAAGGTCAGTTTGGGTGTGCTACCGCTGCCGTCCATTTACCACCCACCCTTCCATGGCTCTATTGATGCTAGGGCTGCCTTGTATTAGACTGGGATAGATGATTTGGTGCTCAAGAAATGCAAGGCTATTCCAAAGAAAGCCAACCTGGCTCTTGGTGTTTGGCTCTTCGGCTCGCCCTGGGGTTTGGATGTACCACAGCCGGCTGTAGGGCTGGGCGCTCAGGTTATCGGGACCATTTTGACCCCTTTCTTGCTTGTCCTGTCATTTAGGTTCTTCCTCCATCAGGCTCGCTCGAGTCAATTTGGACAGTGCTATTCGGCCCCGAGACTGTGGTATAGACTTCCAAATTGGAGACCATGATGGCTGGGTTTTGGGGTGCAAAGAGAATAGATTCAAAGATAATAGCGTAACTGATCGCTGTCGTTGGCTGTCAAAATAAAATACTCACTACTATAGCTAGTAGTGAATCAGGATCGTATCCTCGGGGATCAAGGGCAATTATTTCATGAAAGAGAAAAAGGAAATTTATTTATAGAGGATTATATTAAGAATAGCGATTATTAAAAGATAACAACTAATTAATTAACGAAATTCAAATAGCAGGAGAAGCAACCCAGGAATCCGAATCTACCATGCAAACATGTTTTATCTTCTTTTTTTAATGTTGCAATAGTAATAATTTTTTACATATTAAAATTAGAATAATTTATCTCTTGTTAAGCATAGACCATATCAGAAGATTACTACACGTCCGCTTAGAGTATAAACTATAATAATTGCAAGGTTAAGGGTCTAATCTATTATACTACAATCTGTCTTTCTTAGGCATGTACCGTATCCTGAGATCACGGTACGTCAATAGAGGGTACAGGCCATGTATGCCAGATCAAAACCTGATCAAAAAAATAACTCAAAAGATATAATAAAGAAGAGCATAATTTTTATTGCAAAGAAATTAAGAACAAAAAGAAAGATAAAACATGATTACATGCTTCATCATCATCCCAAGTTGAAGAAATCTAGCCACGCATTGCTGCTACCAACATCCCTTCCATAATTTTTCTCTCCTAAATACAATAATCTAAATAAAAGAAGAATAAAAAGAGCTCTGTAAACTCCTCCCCCCAACTACTGCCTAAAGTCCTCTTTTATAGAGCTCATCTAAGATTTTCTCCTAGTCAAAGTTGGAGTCCATCGGATGCTCAAGATCGTTCAGATATTATGAGAAATTTTTTTAGCCATCCGTTCAACATCAGCTGCCTTATTTTGCATCAGAAATCATGCGAAATCATCTCTTTCTTCCTTTTTGAGCAAACCAAGTCCTGATTTGAGTGCCGTCTGTATCGTTGGACTTCAAAATTTGAGCTCTTGCTCTTTTTCTGCAAATATCCATAAAAAGTATCAATTCTTAATAAATTCAAAGTAATTAATATTTATTTTAATAGTTAAATTGGGATAATAAATAGACTTATCACAGCCTCCAACTTAATCATTGCTAGTCCCTTAGCAATGTAATTAAAATAAAACTATGCGTCACTAAAATTCTCTTTTGCAAAATTAAATCTAGGCTTAAGGTTGAAAGAAGCTAGCCAGTATCACTAACTAAGTATTGAGTTTCTGAAGTAAATTTTGCAGTCAGAACTATCAGAAACTTTCTTAGAGTTTATCTATAGATCTACAGCACTTATGTTTATGATGGTTAACTTAGCATTTCAGTATTAGCTTATAAGAAACAATGGTATCTTCGTTTATCACTTACTTTGATCAATTTTTTATATACCCTCAAATTAAGCACATGACCGAGGTAGCTTTCACACTGCCTGATATATATATTATTTATTTTAATTTTTTTAGCAATATTTTCATATTGCCATTTTTTGACGCGAACAACAATGCTTACTTAGGCGAAGGTGCCCGGTTACTCGATGAAAAAATAATGTTTAGACTATATATATATATATATATATATATATATATATATTATTTTTTATCAGGCAGTAGCTCTTTCCTTATATTCAAGTTTCTCTCATTGGGGTGTATATCAATTACCAATTTTCAGTAATAATTGAATTTCCAATTGACCTTACAACTAATACCTAATTTACCTCATCAGTGTGCATGTGCAATGGAAGTGCTAATAGCCTTTAGATGACCTAAGTAGGTTACTAAAAGTCTAACCAACTAGTCTACTCCTTAGCTCTCTACAGTAATTAGCCAATACTTTCTAACTCTATTACCTTTTTCTAGTCAATTTTGCTCAAGAATTTCTTTCATAGCACATGATTTATAAAAATTTTAAATTTTTTTAAAAAATGCCAAGGTATTTTTAAAATATTTTTTTAAAAATGCCAAGGTGTTTTCAAAATATTTTTCAAAAAGGTTTCTCTTACCCCCAGCTTAATTCTCATTGTGCTCAATGAAGTAAGAAAGAATAAAACAAGGAGAAATACCACCTGAATGAGATATGCCTTGTGTAATGTTAGGAGTGACCGTGCGGAGTAGTCTCTTATTCCTAAAAATAAGAATCATGAAAATAAAGGTTAGAACATAAAAATTTTGGGTTGCTTCCCAAAAAGCGCTAAGTTTATCGTCTTCAGCTATACGTTATGGCTCACTTTGATTATCATTATCAAGGATTTGATGATCTCTTCCCTTACTACTTCCTTCATGGTTGGTTTAAGTTTTCTTTGGGGGTCTCTTATAGGCTTGGTTTTCTCCCTTAAGTAAATCCTATGTTGAACGATCAAGGGGCTAATCCTTTTTATGTTAGCTATAGTCCATCCTAATGCTTCTTTATTCTCATTCAATAGTTCTTCTTGTGGGGAGTCTAGGTTGGTTGAAATAATCACAGGCAGGGTTTCTGATGGACCTAGATATGCATAGTTGAGATGCTTGGGAAGTGGTTTCAGTTCGAATTTAGGTACTTCTTTTATTGATGGTTTGGGTAATGATTCAGGTACTTTCTCTAGTGGTTCAGTTGGAAGTTTTCATCTTAATTTTTTATCAATTATAGCAACCTCATTAATTTGCTCCCCATCTTGGTTTATGCAGGTTTTCAGGTCAAGCTTTTCATCACTAAGGTCAATTGGATCATAAACAGTATCCTGAACATAATTTGAGTTGCTCGTTTGATGTGTATTGGTAAGATTAAAAATATTAAGATCAATTGACATATTCCCAAAGAAGAGTTTCATTAATCCATTTCAACAATTAATTAGGGCATTAGCTGTGGCCAAAAATGGTCTACCTAAAATCATTGAAATGTGGCTTTTTGGGTTTGTCATCGGTTCAGTTTCTAAAATCACAAAGTCCAATGGGTAGATAAAGTTACCAACTTTGATCAATACATCCTCTACTATTCCCTTGGGTACTTTCAAAGAGTGATCAGCTAGTTGTATGATCATTTTCGTAGGCTTTAGTTCTTCTAACCCTATTGCTCATATATAGAGTATGACAATATATTAACACTTGCCTCTAAGTCTAATAGAACCCTATTTATGAGGATGTTCCCCATAATACATAAATAGTGGGTGACCCTGGATCTTTATATTTTACTGGCATGTGGTTTGATAGATAAGAGCTCATATTGGCTGCCAGAGAGGCTCTTTTGGGCACATTGATGGTCTTCTTTTTGGTACATAGATCCTTAAGGAATTTGCATAGGCTGAGACCTATTGAATCGTGTCCAGTAAGGGGATGTTCACTTTAACTTGCTTAAAGACCTCTAAAATCTTATCGAATTGGCCTAAATTTTGATTGGACTTAAGTCTATTTGGAAATGGTGCTACAACCCTAATTTTTATTTATCTTCTTTGACATGGGCTCAGCTGGTGGGTTGGGCATTACATTAGACTCTGATACCTCAGGGGTTTCGGGCTGATCCAGCTCAATAAGTTGTTCAAGTGGTGGGACTTCTAATTTTTCTTCTTTATATGTACCCACCTAGTTATCTATTTGTTTTTCAGATCTTAATGTATGAATAACACTTAGTTGGTTAATCTGGGCTTCTTGTTTTGATCCTTGGATGTTTAGGTCTCTAGGATTAGCTTCGGGCTGACTCGGTAGCTTACCCCATTCTCTTTCATTGAATGCTGTTGCTAGTTGACCTATCTGGGTTTCTAGTTTTGTAATGGATTGTGTGTGTGAGTGAAGAAGTTGAGTATTTATTTCTAGCCCTTTCAATGCTTGTAACACCTTCTCTTCGAAAGTAGGATCATAATTATTTGGTGAAGGTTGAGGAGCACTTGGATATTGGGAACACGACATGCTTCTAAATTAGGTCTCCTGATGGTTAGGTCTAATTGATGTTGGATTGATTATAGGTTGGGGTTTCCATGAAAAATTTGAGTGATTTTGCCAGCTAGGATTGTAAGTATTCGAATATGGATCATTTCCTAATCTAGGAGCCATTCGGGTTTGGGCTTGGTAGGCTTGCTCTTGAATAAGCTCAGAAATTGGTATGCGGCTGAAATTCACCTATAGAATGGGTCGGACTCGAACAGATTATACAAACCTCATGTAATTGAGTAGATAGGAAAAGGTGTTTCCAACTTGTAGAATTCGATCAAGTTTTTGGGATAGTTCATCAATTTTGATATAGATGTCTATAGACTGACCTATGTTGTATATTCCCCCTCTCTTAGGTTCTGTGGGAGGATCTCTACGGGCAGTAGACATGTGGTACCAGGAATTTTGACTTAGAGTTTCAAAAAGCTGTGTTGACCCAATTGAGGATTTTGATGATTAACAAAACTATTTGAGTATAACATTTGAAGTTACTAATGATTTTGATTAAGTTTTTCAGTTTATAAGTGATTTATAATCAAAATCAAGAGTCAAATCAAGTTCTGGTTCGAATCTAATGTCAAGGTAAGATTGCAGACATTAGAGTCGACACATGGAATCGCAGAGTCGACTCCGAAAATGGCACAGACTTAGAGTCGACTCCGGGACTGTTAGAGCCGACTCAACAGAAAAGACAGAACGATGGATTTTCAGGCCACGACTTAGAGTCGACTCCGGACTGTTAGAGTCGACTCCAGAAGATTTTTGTGTCGACCCCAGAAAAGTCAGAGACGACTCCAGATCGAGCGGATTAAAGAATTTCGAGTTAGAGCCGACTCCAGAAAAGTTAGAGCCGACTCCAGAATGTCAGACACGGCTCCAGAACTGTCAGAACGACTCTAAACTTTATCTTTATCTTTTTAATCCCAACGGCTATTGTTATTTTTGGATCTAATCCTTCTTACACTTGTTTCTAACGGATAGTTTTAAACTATTTATGGATTAAGATCTATAAGAAGAGGGTTTGTTGCATCCAAAAAGAAGACAAGAGAGACAAAAAGAAAAGAATAGAGAAAATCTTGAAATCCATCAGAAAAAAAGAAAAGAGGGAAAATTGTAAGGAAAGATCATACTGATTCCCCAAAAGAAAAGAGAGAGATTCCAAGCTTTGCTGTTCTATTTGAAGAAATCTCAAAAAGAAGAAGCCCTAGTTTTCTGATCTTCTGAGCTCAAGAGCATTTAAAGGAAGATCCATTCAAAGGAAGAGAAGGAAGAAGCCACCAAGATCTGCGAATCAGGCTTTGATTCCTATCTTTTATTTTGTTTCATTATTGTATATTTGCTCATTGGAGGAGCTGTTTTTTGTAAAACAAATATTGTTTGCTGGGTCAATCTGGTGATTGATTCAGTTGAGGCTGTTAGCCTTGTGCAAGCATTGCTTGTGGTGTTAGGTTTTGTGCTGGTGAGCCTTGAAAACCAGCTGGGTTCGTTGTGCACCCGGGAAAACAACAAGTTTGAGTTGTGAGCTTGCAAAACAACTCTGCTGTAATCAGATTGATTATAGTGTGGACCCAAGAGGTACTTGGGAGTGGACGTAGGTGTAGGTACACCGAACCACTATAAAATCTTTGTGTTTGCCGTGATTGTCTCTTTATCTTCAACTCTCTATTTGTGCTCTGTTTTAATTTGTGTGAATCTAAGTTTTTATTTCCGCTGGGGGTTATTTTTCAAAAGAGTTTAATTTTTGAAAAACCCAATTCACCCCCCCTCTTGGGTTGCTATCTGGACCAACAATTGGTATCAGAGCTAGTGCTCATTTGATTTGATCTAACGATCAAGAGTCAAAGATCCACATGGCAACTCAAGCTGGTTCATCTTTTTCCGAAGGCCAATCTACTAATAGACCACCCTTGTTTAATGGTTCAAACTATGGTTATTGGAAGGCTAGAATGAAAATTTTCATTCAAGCACTTGACTATGATCTATGGAGTATTATAGTCAATGGACCACACACACCCACTGCTAGAGTTAATGGCATGGAGATTCCTAAACCGGAAACGGAATGGGATGAACATAAAAAATTGGCACAACTCAATGCCAAAGCAATGAATGTTTTATACTGCTCATTAGATGCAAATGAATTCAATCGCATATCTATTTGCATTTCTGCTAAGGAAATCTGGGATAGACTTGAGGTTACCCATGAGGGAACAAATCAAGTCAAGGAATCCAAGATTAACATGCTAGTTCATAAATATGAATTGTTTAAAATGGATGCATGTGAATCTATTGCTGATATGTTTACAAGATTTACTGATATAGTTAATGGTTTAAAAAGTCTTGGTAAATCTTATGATAATTCTGATCTTGTGAGAAAGGTTTTGCGTTCCTTGCCTAGGACTTGGGAAGCTAAAGTGACTGCAATACAAGAGGCAAAGGATCTAAGTACCCTACCCCTAGAAGAATTATTGGGATCCTTGATGACTCATGAGCTTCAAATTAAGCAACATGTTGATGATGATGAGTCAAAGAAGAAGAGGACTATGGCTCTTAAGATTTCTGATATATGGAAGAGCCTCATGAATCTGAAGATGAAAGTGATGATGAGGACATGGCACTCATCACAAAGAAATTTAAAAGATTCATGAAGAAGAAGAAGTTTGAAAAGAAAAAGCCCTTTGCAAGAAAAGATGAGGACAAGGGCAAAGAAAAAGAAGTTATTTGTTTTGAATGCAAGAAGCCGGGTCACTTTAAATCTGAATGCCCTCAACTAAAGAAAGGCACCCGGAAATTCAAAAAGAAGGCAATGATGGCCACATGGAGTGATTCGGAAAGCTCAAGTTCCGAAGAAGAAGAAAAGAGTGAAATGGCCAATCTATGCTTCATGGCGGACAATGATGAGGTAAGTCCGAGTTTTCTTGATGACTTACTTTCGATGAATTGCATAGTGCTTTTTATGAATTAATGGATGATTTTGCAAACCTAAGTTCAAAGAACAAAGATTTGAAAATCAAATGCAAAAACTATCCTTAGAAAATGAAAAGCATGTTGTAGATAAAGAACTTTTGATAAAAGAAAATGAAAGTTTGAAAAATGAAGTTGATAGACTTAAACCTATAGTTGATAAATTTACTCTAAGCTCTATCAAACTTAATATGATTTTGGAAATCAAAAGGCTTTTTGATAAAGCTGGATTAGGATATAATCCACTTAAAAAGCAAAAATTTGAAAATATTTTTGTACATGCTGAAAAATCATAAATATTACTTGTTTTAAATGTGGAAACAAAGGACATAAATCTTATATGTGTAAATCTCCACATAATAAGAGAAAGATGATTTGGGTTCCCAAAGGAACAATATTTAATGCATCTAACCATGAAGGACCCAAGAAGGCTTGGGTACCTAAAATTAAGACATGAATGTTTTGCAGGAGTGTCTTGCAGCCATCAGACTGAAAAGAAAATGGTACCTGGATAGTGGTTGCTCAAGACACATGACGGGTGACAAAGATCAATTCATCACCCTTGAATCAAAAAGAGGTGGAGTAGTTACTTTTGGTGATAATGGTCAAGGCCATATCATGGGTATTGGTAAGATTCAAATTACTCCATCTACTCATATTGATAATGTTTTATATGTTGATGGACTTAAACATAATTTAATAAGTATTAGCCAACTGTGTGACAAAGGTTTCAAAGTTTCCTTTGAAGCTTCTGTTTGCACTGTTACTAATCCCATTGATAATAGCATTATTCTTGTTGGTAAACGTTATGGCAATGTGTACTTAATTGATTTGAGTAATTTATCTCCAAGTAATCATTGCTTAGTTGCTAATAATGCTAAGATGAATGAGATTGGTTGGCTATGGCACCGTAGATTAGGTCATGCAAGCACACACCTAATTTCTAAATTATTGAAAATGGATTTAGTTAAAGGTATTCCTAGCTTAAATTTTGAAAATAATCGAATATGTGATGCATGTCAATTTGGAAAACAAACAAGAACTTCTTTCAAATCTAAGAATGTTGTTTCAACTACTAGGCCACTAGAGCTACTACACATGGACCTTTTTGGACCTACTAGAACCACAAGTCTAGGAGGAAAGAAATATGGTCTAGTGATAGTAGATGATTACTCTAGATTCACTTGGGTAATTTTTGGCTCACAAAGATGAGACTTTCTCAATATTCATGAAATTGTTAAGAAAGTCACAAATGAGAAAAACACTACCATAGTGTCTATTAGAAGTGATCATGGAACTGAATTTGAAAATCACTTATTTGAAAAATTCTGTTTTGAAAAAGGCATACATCATAACTTTTCTGCACCTAGAACACCACAACAAAATGGAGTTGTAGAAAGAAAGAATAGGACTTTAGAAGACATGGCCCGTACCATGCTATGTGAAAGCCAACTTCCAAAATATTTTTGGGCGGAAGCTATAAACACAGCATGTTACATCCTAAATAGAGCCCTAATTAGACCTATCCTTAAGAAAACTCCCTATGAACTATGGCATAATAGGAAACCAAATTTAAGTTATTTTCATGCATTTGGTTGTAAATGTTTTATTCATAACAATGGTAAGGATAATCTTGGGAAGTTTGATGCAAAGTCTGATGAAGGTATTTTCCTAGGATATTCTACATCTAGCAAGCATATAGAGTATTTAATAAGAGAAGCTTAGTTGTAGAAGAATCCATTCATATAGTGTTTGATGAGTCTTTAGCATCAAGTTCAGATAAAATTGATGATGAGGAAGATACATCTTTGATTGAAAGAGATATTGAAAAATTAAATGTATCTTCAGATCAAGAACCTGAAGTTAAGGATGATGACTCACCTAAGGATGATGGTATTGATACTGCTCATAATGATAAAGATCTACCTAGAGATTGGAGATATGCTTATGGTCATCCTAAGGACCTAATCATAGGTGATCCATCTCAAGGTGTAAGGACTAGATCATCAATGAGAGATATCAATAATCATCTTGCATTTGTATCTCATATAGAACCTAAAACTATAGAGGAAGCTGAGAAAGATAGTTATTGGATGTTAGCAATGCAGGAAGAGTTAAACCAATTCACTAGGAACCAAGTTTGGACCCTAGTAGAAGACCTAAAAATCACCCTATAATAGGATCTAAATGGGTTTTTAGAAATAAATTAGATGAAAATGGCATTGGTAATTAGAAATAAGCTAGATTAGTTGCAAAAGGATATAATCAAGAAGAAGGTATAGATTTTGATGAAACTTTTGCACCTGTTGCTAGATTAGAAGCCATTAGGCTACTACTTGCATTTGCATGTCATATGAATTTCAACTTATTTCAAATGGATGTTAAAAGTGCATTTCTAAATGGTTTTATAAATGAGGAAGTTTATGTTGAACAACCTCCTGGTTTTGAAGATCATGAATTTCCAAACCACGTCTTCAAACTACACAAAGCACTTTATGGTTTAAAGCAAGCACCTAGAGCTTGGTATGATAGATTAAGTAAATTTTTAATTGAAAATAATTTTCTAGAGGAAATGTTGATAAAACCTTGTTTTTAAAAAGAAAAGAAAAGATTTATTAATTGTTCAAATTTATGTTGATGACATTATATTTGGTGCTACTAACAATCTCCTTTGTCAAGAATTTGCTAAGTTAATGCAGGGAGAATTCGAGATGAGCATGATGGGAGAACTAAACTTCTTCCTTGGACTTCAAATCAAACAAGAGAAAGCGGAAGATTTTCATTAACCAAACAAAGTACACAAAGAAAATACTCAAAAATTTGGTATGGAATCTGCTAAAAAATATTTTTAATTATAATTTTTTGAAATAGATTAGTGTTCAAAATATTTATGGATATAGGATGGTTTTTGCTACATCTACGTTCATGTAGAAGGTGTTGGGGGAGGAGATGTAATGGAGAGAAGTTGTTACTCAGTGATAAAATTATTAAAATAACTGATAAATTCAATTGAATTTTAGCTTTTTCTAATATATACATTGAAACCATCACTCTGAGTGACCATTTCATTATAAGTGAATATAAATTTTTTTTCTCCTTCATGCCTTCTCAACAAATTTATTGAAATGAGAAGCAGAGGATGTGTCACGATATGAGCTGATGTTTATTACTGATAGAACTAAGAGAATCTATGGTACTTAAAAAAAAAATTTCGAGAGCATGTGTTTGATACCAAAACAAATGGATTTTATAATATAAGAATTTAAAAAAAAAAATTGTTGTATTATCCTTTGATGCAGCAAGCGCGCATCGACTATATAGATTGATCATTCGTGCATGTCATTACGCATACAATGCGCGACAAAATCTATTGGGCTTTAGCATGTGCAGCGACATGCACGAATGATCAATTCGTATGATTGATGCGCACTTATTACACCGAAGAATGATGCAGCAAGTCTTTTTTTATAAAGTTTTGCAATAAATGCACATCAAATTTCAAGGCAATGATAGGATATTATTGATTGAATTTCTGAGTAATTCCCGTATCATATTATCATCTTCCAGCAAAGCCCATTCATAATACCTTCTAAATTCCCTCAATTTTGTTAGTAAAGATTGGCTCATGCTAGTGAACCCTTTACCCACCCCTCCTCTGCTATTAATTTCCTATAAATTTAGCAAGAAGAGATCAAAAGAGAACAAAATTTATACTCACTTTCAATGAAGTGATGATTTCCTGGTTCCAATATTTTTATGCAATTTCAAATTTTATTTTTTAGAAAATGCATGAAATCACTAGTCTAATTAATTTTATATATATTAAAAAAAATAAAAATGCTGTTGAGATCGTCAGTCTTATGAACAAAATAATTTTACATTCGTAAATAGTTTGAAAACCTATATATTTCAAAAAATTATTATTAAAAACCTATATATTTCATGAAATCACTGTTACTGACTTCAGTGCCACCATTGGAGAGAAACTATGGCATGCCATTTAGGCCTCAGGAAAGAAGCCTTACCTGTGGTTGGCGCAATCGAGGGAGGCATAGAGAGGATCCCAGCCCTGTATTGCTGCGGCAAGTAGGGATATTGCAGCATATGTGGATAGTGCAGCCCATATCCACTCTGGGACTGGCTATCCTGGGAAAGGAAAAGTCTTCCTGCACCGGGATAGTGCAGGAAGCACACACCGGCGTGCGGTATTGATCGTGCTCATGCGGACACGCGTGTCACGGTCCATTGGATCATGGCGCGCTTCACACGCATGCCCGAATGGGCACGCGGCCAATGCCGTGCGCCTAATGCGCGCGCCGGTGCGCGACTTAGTGCACAGGAGGCGGTGCACTAAGTCGTTTCCCCTGGGAAAAGTGGGGATAGTAGGGATAGAAATTTTGGAAGAGCCCTGGCCCGGCTGCTGCATAGTATGGAGAAAACTGGTGGTGCTGCCCTCCACTGCCACCGTACAAACTGTAGTAGCTATGCACCGATGACATTAGAAGTAAGCATTGTAATGAGTTCTTTTTCCAGGTTTTTCTCAGAATACTGACCATTGGGTACATGCTTTCTTGTGGGTATCCTCCAGAGTATCTGATGGAGAAAGAGAACAATGAGCCGAGGAAGGATTTCATCATGGCATATGCTAACTGATTCGAAAAAAATAAAAATAAAAGCCCCGAGTATTGGTGGTAAGGAAGAGCCACAATTCTTTACCCATAAAATGAATAAGGGTAGCCATATTGGGTAGGCTGATGGATGTAAGAGGTGGCGGCAGCTGATCCATGATACATAGAAGAAGCAAGGCTCGCTCCAATCGCAGTAGGTCTAAACCGCCCTCCCATCCCTGCAGTTATAACATAAAACCATTAGCCTTCCTTCGTAATAGCAAGAGATGCTAAGAGACGGACAAGATCGATGGACCATGTTGTGGGTTTGGCGGCCGGACACGGCCGTGAGAAGCGCCAAGCGATGCCAGGTTGCAATTAGCACGCCTGCCGTCGATCACCGGCGTCGGATCC
This sequence comes from Calamus simplicifolius, assembly GCA_900491605.1. NCBI lineage: Eukaryota > Viridiplantae > Streptophyta > Magnoliopsida > Arecales > Arecaceae > Calamus > Calamus simplicifolius. The sequence continues at coordinate 161,311 of UESW01002296.1, forward strand.
TGGCATGCTCTCATTGCTGAATCTGGATCCTTAAAGGTCACCTGTAGAGGTGGGCACTGGGCCATGCCGCCCATGGCACGGCACGGCCCAGGCCCTAATGGGCCGTGCCAGGCACGGCCCGGCACTGCTACAGTACCGGGCCATGCCGGCACGGTCCAGTTTACCGGGCCGTTCCGGGCTCAAAAATTTTTTTCTGTTGGCCCAGCACGGCACGGCCCATGACGGGCCTGGGCCAGCCCGTCGTGCCGTGCCGGCATGGCCCACATGGGCCAGCACGGCCCACATGGGCCGTGCCTGGCACAGCCCAGGTGGGCCTGAGCCGTGCCGGCCCAGGTGGGCCGTGCTGGCACGGCCCAGGTGGGCCTGAGCCGTGCCGGCCCAGGTGGGCCATGCCAGGCACGGCCCAGGTGGGCCTGAGCCATGCCGGCCCAGGTGGGTCGTGCCTGGCACGGCCCACCTAGGGCCTGGCCCGTGAAGGCGTGAACAGCTCAAATAAAAAAATTATAAAAAATATAATTTTTTTTGATAAATTAAAAAATTATTATGAATAAAGAAATTTTATTAATATAAAGCCACTATAATAGTGGGGGGTTTGGCATAGACCCCTACCAGTTTATTAATTTAAAATTAAAATGGTACAGAAAGGAGGGAGGCTAGGCCTGACCTCTAGAACATAATACAATAAGTAAGAAGAAAAAAATAGAAAGATCGCAACCGTCGGATCATCACCGATCGGATGGATTGCAACCGTCGGATCGATCATCGCCGATCGGGATCATGGCTTGGATTGATCGCAATTGTCGGATCGTCTCCGATGGGATAGATCGCAACTGTTGGATCGATCATCCCCGATCGGGATCATGGCTTAGATCGATCGCAATCGTCGGATCGTCTCCGATCGGATCGATTGCAACGGTTCGATCGATCATCACCAATCGGGATCATGGTTTGGATTGATCGCAACCGTCGGATCGATCATTGCCGATCGGGATCATGGCTTGGATCGATCACAACCGTTAGATCGATCATCGCCGATCGGGATCATGGCTTGGATCGATCGAAGACGTCAGATCGTCTCCGATCGGATTGATCGCAACAGTCTGATCGATCATTGCCGATCGAGATCATGGCTTAGATCGGTCGCAACCATCGTATCGTCTCCGATCGGATGGATCGCAACTGTTGGATTGATCATCGCCGATTGGGATCATGGCTTTGATCGATCGCAACCGTCGAATCATCTTCGATCGGATTGATCGCAACCGTCGGATTGATCATCACCGATCGGGATCATGGCTTGGATCGATCCAAATGTCGGATCGTCTCCGATCGGATGGATCGCAACCGTCAGATTGATCATCGCCGATCGGGATCATGGCTTGGATCGATCGCAAATGTCGGATCATCTCCGATCAGATGGATCGCAACCGTCGGATTGATCATTGCCGATCATGATCATGACTTGGATCGATCGCAACCGTCGAATCGTCTCCAATCGGATTGATCACAACAGTCCGATCGATCATTGCCGATCGGGATCATGGCTTGGATCGGTCGCAACCATCATATCGTCTCCGATCGGATGGATCGCAACTGTTGGATTAATCATCGCCGATCGGGATCATGGCTTTGATCGATCGCAACCGTCGGATCGTCTCCGATCGGATTGATCGCAACCGTCGGATTGATCATCGCCGATCGGGATCATGGCTTGGATCGATCCAAACGTCGGATCGTCTTTGATCGGATGGATCGCAACCGTCGGATTGATCATCGCCGATCGGGATCATGGCTTGGATCGATCGCAGACGTCGGATCATCTTCGATCAGATGGATCGCAACCGTCGGATTGATCATCGCCGATCGGGATCATATCTTGGATCGATCGCAAACCGTCGGATCATCGCCGATGGGATAGATCGCAACTGTTGGATCGATCATCCCGATCAGAATCATGGCTAGGATCGATCGCAACCATCGGATCGTCTCCGATCGAATTGATGGCAATAGTCCGATCGATCATCGCCGATCGGGATCATGACTTGGATCGATCGCAACCATCGGATCATCACCGATCGGATGGATCGCAACCGTCGGATCGATCATCGCCGATCAGGATTATGGCATGGATCAATCGCAACCGTCGGATCATCTCCGATCAGATCGTTCACAATCGTTGGATCCATCATCATTGATCAGGATCATGGCTTGGATCAGCTGGCTGGTGCCTAGACGCATAGTGTGCTCCTGGCACCAGCCGTGCCATGGCACGGCCCACAAAATGGCCCAGTAGGGCCGTTCTGGATGGCACAGCCCAGTAGGGCCATTGCTGGGCCGTGCCAAAATGGCCCAGAAGGGCCATTTTATGGGCCGTGCCATGGCACGGCCCAGCAACGGCCCTGCTGGGCCGTGCCAGGCACGGCACGGTAATTTATCTGGCACGATGGGCCTGGGCCGTGCCTGGCACGGCACGGCCCAGTGCCCATGCCTAGTCACCTAATACAAAAGAGTAAATAGCTAGAGAATTAGACGATCGATGAAGAAGAATATATGGAGATAGAGATATTTTAACAATGAAAGGAGGGGCACGGCAGCAATGCTTACGAAACCGTAGCCCTTGGAACGGCCGGTGTTCTTATCGGTGATGACGACGGCCTCAAGGATCTCGCCAAACTGCTCGAAGTAGCGGCGCATGGTGTCGCGCTGGGTCTCCCAGGCGAGGCCTCCCACGAAGATCTTTGTGTAGGTGGTGTCGCTGCCGCCGGCATTGCCGCCGCCGCCGCCAACCATCTGGAACTGCCGTTGCTGCGCCGCCATCACAACAAGACACCAACAACGACAATAGCGATCGGAGCCCTCCGCTCTCATACGCTGCTGCCGAAGGCAAGAAAGGAAAGACAATCCTCCGGATTTCGATTAGCATTTTACTGGAATGACGTGAGGCATCTGCGGACCGAGACACGTGATGGGCTCGTACGTGGGCATGGACGCTTACCGTATGTCGCGCCGGTGATTCAGTGACCGGGGATGACAGAAAGTCGACGAGCGAGGAGTCCTTTTTAAAATCGGTATCAAATGGTATCGATTTTATAAAATCGGCGGCGGCGGCAATGCCGGCGGCAGCGACACCACCTACACGAAGATCTTCGTGGGAGGCCTCGCCTGGGAGACCCAGCGCGACACCATGCGCCGCTACTTCGAGCAGTTTAGCGAGATCCTTGAGGCCGTCGTCATCACCGATAAGAACACCGGCCGTTCCAAGGGCTACGGTTTCGTAAGCATTGCTGCCGTGCCCCTCCTTTCATTGTTAAAATATCTCTATCTCCATATATTCTTCTTCATCGATCCTCTAATTCTCTAGCTATTTACTCTTTTGTATCAGGTGACCTTTAAGGATCCAGATTCAACAATGAGAGCATGCCAGGATCCGACGCCGGTGATCGACGGCAGGCGTGCTAATTGCAACCTGGCATCGCTTGGCGCTTCTCACGGCCGTGTCCGGCCGCCAAACCCACAACATGGTCCATCGATCTTGTCCGTCTCTTAGCATCTCTTGCTATTACGAAGGAAGGCTAATGGTTTTATGTTATAACTGCAGGGATGGGAGGGCGGTTTAGACCTACTGCGATTGGAGCGAGCCTTGCTTCTTCTATGTATCATGGATCAGCTGCCGCCACCTCTTACATCCATCAGCCTACCCAATATGGCTACCCTTATTCATTTTATGGGTAAAGAATTGTGGCTCTTCCTTACCACCAATACTCGGGGCTTTTATTTTTATTTTTTTCGAATCAGTTAGCATATGCCATGATGAAATCCTTCCTCGGCTCATTGTTCTCTTTCTCCATCAGATACTCTGGAGGATACCCACAAGAAAGCATGTACCCAATGGTCAGTATTCTGAGAAAAACCTGGAAAAAGAACTCATTACAATGCTTACTTCAAATGTCATGGGTGCAGAGCTACTACAGTTTGTATGGTGGCAGTGGAGGGCAGCACCACCAGTTTTCTCCATACTATGCGGCAGCCGGGCCAGGGCTCTTCCAAAATTTCTATCCCTACTATCCCCACTTTTCCCAGGATAGCCAGTCCCAGAGTGGATATGGGCTGCACCATCCACATATGCTGCAATATCCCTACTTGCCGCAGCAATACAGGGCTGGGATCCTCTCTATGCCTCCCTCGATTGCGCCAACCACAGGTAAGGCTTCTTCCCTGAGGCCTAAATGGCATGCCATAGTTTCTCTTCAATGGTGGCACTGAAGTCAGTAACAGTGATTTCATGAATATATAGGTTTTTAATAATAATTTTTTGAAATATATAGGTTTTCAAACTATTTACGAATGTCAAATTATTTTGTTCATAAGACTGACGATCTCAACTGCATTTTATTTTTTTTAATATATATAAAATTAATTAGACTAGTGATTTCATGCATTTTTTAAAAAAATAAAATTTGATATTGGATAAAAAGATTGGAACCAGGAAATCATCACTTCATTGAAAGTGAGTATAAAACTTTGTTCCCTTTTGATCTCTTCTTGCTAAATTTATTGGAAATGAATAGCAGGGGAGGGGTGGGTAAAGGGTTCACTAGCATGAGCCCTACTTTACTAACAAAACTGAGGGAATTTAGAAGGTATTATGAATGGGCTTTGCTCTAAGATGATAATATGATACGGGATTACTTAGAAATTCAATCAACAGTATCCTATCATTGCCTTGAAATCCGATGTGCATTTATTGTAAAAACTTTATAAAAAAGACTTGCTGCATCATTCTTCGGTGCAGTAAGTACGCGCGCATCAATCGTACGAATTGATCATTCGTGCATGACGTTGCACATGCTAAAGCCCAATAGATTTTGTCGCGCAATGACACGCACGAATGATCAATCTATATAGTCGATGCGCGCTTGCTGCACCAAAGGGTAATACAATAAAACTTTTTAAATTCATATATTATAAAACCAATTTGTTTTGGTATCAAACACATGCTCTCGATTTTTTTTTTTAAAGTACCATAGAGATTCTCTTAGTTCTATCATTAATAAACATCAACTCATATCGTGACACATCCTCTGCTTCTCGTTTCAATAAATTTGTTGAGAAGGCACGAAGGAGAAAAAAATTTTATATTCACTTATAATGAAATGGTCACTAGAGTGATGATTTCAATGTATATATTAGAAAAAGCTAAAATTCAATTGAATTTATCAGTTATTTTAATAATTTTATAACTGAGTAACAACTTTTCTCCATTACATCTCCTCCCCCAACACCTTCTACATGAACGTAGATGCAGCAAAAACCATCCTATATCCATAAATATTTGAACACTAATCTATTTCAAAAATTATAATTAAAAATATTATTAAAATAAAAATTTGTATCATACGGGAAGTAGCTAAAGGCATGCAATGGATTTGAAAAATCTTTTTATTTTAAAAATATCATTCTTAGACTCATAAAAATAAAAAATCTTTTTATTTTAAAAATATTGGTCAGGTCTCCATGCATCTCCGTTTTCTTTTTTGGTTGATTCAACCGAGGGTTCGAGAAGACGGCCCCGCCCCCGCCGCAAGCACGAACACTGGACGGATCGCGGCAGTTGTGGATGATTCAATGAGAGCTACGGATCGCGGTAGTTGTGGATGATTCACCAAAAGGTTCGGATCTTATTTTCAACAATTGGTATCAGAGCCCTACTCATGTTGAATCGTTGAGAAATTTCTTTTTGGTTATATGCATTGATATTTATATTTGTGCATATGACTTTTTTGGTTTTATTCAGCAACCGTGAGAGTTTAAAATTTTGTTTTGATGCCAATGATATTTTTAATATATGTAGATCTAATTTTTAAATAAAATAAAGGTCATAGTGCATCAAAACTTTATTTTACTTCTAGGTTAATGATATGAATTTTGATGTTAAGAGTGAAAGATATTTTGTGTATTCATGATATTAAGAGCGATATTTGCTGCATCGAAATAAGTCTCACGTGATCCGGAGATGAGATCTTTCATCTAATAAGATAAAGCTTTATTACATATAAAGTTAAATTCATATTTAATTTATTTCTTAGTTGGGCCGATGGATTCAGGATTCCATCACTGGTGGTTAGTTAATGTTGAGGCTTTCTTTTGGCTTTGACTTCCATATTTTTCGTGGGAATAGCGAAAAAAAAAAAAAATTGAGGTGTTGCATTGAGTTCCTTCACCGGAAATCTAACGCAATCTTGGAATTTATTGGGGTAACGGAATGGAATTGGTTTCCTTTTAAAATCATGACATGTTATCTCATTTTTTTAAGGGAACCGTTTAAGAATTTTTTCCCATTATATCCATTCGGTTGGAGCCATGAAACTTCAAAAGGAAATTCCTCTGATTGGAAAGAAACCCAACGATATTTGGAGAAAGAAGAATCGGATGGAAATCTTGATGAAAATCTAGAAAATCTTTTCAAAATTCTGGTGGTTGGATATCTCAAACCATAGGATAAAGAAAATCTAGAGAAAATCATGGGAATAACAAACTTGGGAGTTGGAGATGTGTGAAGGGTTAAGATTGAAATTAACCGCCTCTCGCAACTTTTTCGGGCTTTTAGTGCCTCATGCGGTAAGGAAGGGCTGGTAGTGTTTTTTTGGATACTGTGCCTCTCCACTATTCCGTGGATCTCCACTCTTCGTGTGTCTCCAGACTCCAAGGGGAGTTAGGTGTCGCACCAAAGGGATCTTTTAATACATAAAATCTTATTTAGTGCATAGCATTAATGCATGAATTTTGGACTGGTTCATGAACTCTTAACGTTTCGGCTTCATTAAAAATTATTATTTTTAATTTTGTAAGCATGAGCAACCTCCTTCGGTTTAATTGGTTCCATAAAGTAAAGCTTTATCCATTAAGATAAATTATTTTTCTGTTATAAAGATTGAGTTGGAACCACAAAATAACATATCGTTATTTTTTAAAAAGGTTCAATCAAATTCAAATTAATGGTATTTTTACGCCTAATAAATTTGTTCATAGTTCGAAATTGAAATAATTGAAACAAGATATCACCAAAGTGACCTCTCTTGTGTAGATGGTTCATGTAGGATGTTGGATGTTGTGTATATGTATATTTCATGCGGGTATTAATCGGCCCAAAGAAGGTTAATGCCTGGCCGAACTACACATATGTGTGATGGTAAACACGTAACGATTATAAAGATTTACATGTGAGTAATAAGTCGATCCAAAGATAGATTTATTATTTGACATGCATTATTGTTAGTGTTTGATCATTACAACAAGAGTACCACTAGCAGTTAATATTACTGTCCAAAGACTTAATATTACTGTTGCACTAGGTATCTTGAGATGAGATTTATCATTAATTTGAATTTATTGATATTTGGTATTAATTATTTATATGAGCATATTATTTATGTATTGCTTTTATTTTAAAGCTAATGTTGCTACTATTTTTGCTAACCTCAATTCGGTGCTGGTCCTTAATGATAATAACTTCAAGGGCAAGGATAAAGGCAAGAAAATAAAAAAAATAAATAAGGCTGCTAAGGGTCAAGCAAAGAAGAAACAAAATCAGGATAAGGACAGTTATTTTTTCTATAATAAGTCTGGACATATTAAGAAGGAATGTTCCAAGTATCATGTGTGTCATGAAAAGAAAGATACATTTCTTAATATGGTCTGTTCTGAAGTGAATATAGCTTTAGTATCTAGAAACACTTCGTGGTTAGATTCTGGTGCTACTACTAACATCAGTGTTTCAATGGAGGGTTGCCTAAGCTACTGAAGGCCAACTGATGCTGAAAGACGCATTTATACGGGAGATGGCAAGTCGGTAGATGTGGAGGCAATTGGGCATTTTAGATTGTTATTAAGTTCTGGTTATTATTTGGATTTGAAAGATACTTTTGTAGTACCATCATTTAGACGGAATTTGGTTTCTATTTCAGCTTTGGACAAATTAGGATATTATTGTTCATTTGGAAATAGTCAGTTTAGTCTTTTGTTAAATTCAAATATTATTGGAACTGGTTCTCTTATGGTGTATGATAATCTATATTTGCTTGATAATGTTGCTTCTTATAATGAAACCCCGAATATGGAATCAAGAGGTACTAAGCGTAAAATTTGCAATGAAAATTCAGGAACATTATGGCATAAGTGATTAGGTCACATCTTTAGAAATAGAGTTGAACGACTTGTGTCAAATGGAATTTTGGATTCTCTTGATTTTACATACTTTAATGTATATGTTGATTGCATTAAGGGCAAACAGGCCAAAACAAAGAATTTGGATGCATATAGAACTATGGAAGTATTCACTACAAGAAAATACTGAAATAGCGACGCAAATTTAGCGACGCATCGTTGCATTGCTAAATTGCGACCACATTGCGATGCCTCCGCGACAACAAAATATTGCGACGCAATTAGCGACGCAAGTAATGCATCGCAATATTTTTAAATTTAGTTTTTATAAAATAGAATTATGAATATAAAATATTGCGACGCAACTCAGTGCGTCGCAATGTTTTTAAAAAATTAATTATGTTAAATAGCGACGCATTAGCGACGCAATAAACTAGAAAATTAGAAAAATTATTTTTAATTTAGCGACGCACTAATTGCGTCACAATAATTTTAAATAAAATTAATATTTATAAAATATAATTATGAAATAAAAATATTGTGACGCAACTCAGTGCGTTGCAATGTTTTTTAAAAAAATTAATTATGTTAAATAGCGACGCAATAAAATAGTAAATTAATAAAAATAATTTTTAACTTAGTGACGCAAGTATTTCGCCGTAGTGTTTTTTAAAAAATTAAATTTTATAAAAATATTTAAAATAATAAAATAAAAATATTGCGATGCAACTGAGTGCGTCGCAATGTTTTTTAAAAAATTAATTATATTAAATAGCGAAGCAATAAAATAGTAAATTAATAAAAATAATTTTTAATTTAGCGACACAAGTATTACACTGCAATGTTTTTTAAAAAATTAAATTTTATAAAAATATAATTAAAAGATAAAAAAATCAAAAATAAAACATTGCGACGCAATGAACAGAGTCGCAATTGTTTTAAAAAAATTAATTTTAGTACATACGTCGGATCGGTTATCGCCGACCGGGATCGATCATGGCTTCGATCGGTCGCAACCGTCGGATCGTCGCCAATCGGATCGATCGCGATGGTCCGAGATCGTTCATCGCCGATCGGGATCGATCATGGCTTGGATCGATCGCAACCGTTGGATCGTCGGCGATCGAACCGATCGCCACGGTCCGAGATCGGTCGTGGCCGATCGGAATCAGGGCTTGGATCGATCGCAACCGTCGGATCATCACTGATCGAACCGATCGCAACGGTCCGAGATCGGTCGTGGCCGAACGGGATCACGGCTTGGATCGATCGCAACCGTCGAATCATCGCCGATCGGACCGATCGCAACGGTCCGAGATCGGTCGTGGCCGATCGGGATCAAGGCTTGGATCGATCGCAACCGTTGGATCATCGCCGATCGGACCAATCGCCAAGGTCCGAGATCGGTCGTGGCCGATCGGGATCAGGGCTTGGATCGATCGCAACCGTCGGATCATCGGCGATTGGACCGATCGCCACATTCCAAGATCGGTCGTGGCCGATCGGGATCAGGGCTTGGATCGATCGCAACCGCCGGATCATCGCCGATCGGACCGATCGCAATGGTCTAAGATCGGTCGTGGCCGATCGGGATCAGGGCTTGGATTGATCACAACCATCGAATCGTTGGCGATATGACCGATCGCCACGGTCTGAGATCGGTCGTGGCCGATCGGGATCAGGGCTTCGATCGATCGCAATCGTCGGATCGTCGGTGATCGGACCGATCGCAACGTCCGAGATTGGTCATGGCCGATCGGGATCAGGGCTTGGATCGATCGCAACCGTCGGATCATCGGCGATCGGACCGATCACCACGGTCCGAGATCGGTCGTGGCCGATTGGGATCAGGGCTTGGATCGATCGCAACCGTTCGGAACGTCGGCGATCGGACCGATCGCAACGGTCCGAGATCAGTCGTGGCCGATCGGGATCAGGGCTTGGATCGATCGCAACCGTCAGATCGTCGGTGATAGGACCGATCGCCACGGTCCGAGATCGGTCGTGCTCGATCGGGATCAGGGCTTGGATTGATCACAACCGTCGGATCGACATCGATCAGACCGATCGCAACGGTCCGAGATCGGTCGTGGCCAATCGAGATCAGGCTTGGATCCATCGTAATCGTCAGATCGTCGGCGATCAGACCGATCGCCATGGTCCGAGATCGGTCATGGCCGATCGGGATCATGGCTTCGATCGATCACAACCATCGGATCATCGCCGATCGATTGATCGCGACGGTCCGAGATCGTTTATCACCGATCGGGATCGATCATGGCTTGGATCGATCGCAACCATTGGATCGTCGGCGATCGGACCGATTGCCACAGTCTGAGATCGGTCGTGGCCGATCGGATCACGGCTTGGATCGATCACAACCATCGGATCGTTGCCGATCGTACCGATTGCAACGGTCTGAGATGGTCGTGGCCGATCGGGATCAGGGCTTGGATCGATCGCAACCATCAGATCATCGCCGATCGGACCGATCGCAATGGGCCTAGATTGGTCGTGGCCGATCGGGATCACGGCTTGGATCGATCGCAACCGTCGAATCGTTGCCGATCGTACCGATCGCAACGGTCCGAGATCGGTCGTGGCCGATCGGGATCAGGGCTTGGATCGATCGCAACCATCAGATCGTTGCCGATCGAACCGATCGCAACGGTCCGAGATCGGTCGTGGCCGATCGGGATCACGGCTTGGATCGATGCAATCGTCGGATCGTTGCCGATCGTACCGATCGCAACGGTCCGAGATCGGTCATGGCCGATCGGGATCAGGAATTGGATCGATCGTAACCATTAGATCGTCGCCGATCAGACCGATCGCAACGGTCCGAGATAGGTCGTGGCCGATCGGGATCAGGGCTTTGATCGATCGCAACTATCGGATCATCGGCGATCGGACCGATCGCCACGTTCTGAGATCGGTGGTGGCTGATGATGCCAAGTCACCTTCCTCAAACGCTGGGGAAGACGGACGTCCTTATCCTCGGAGCCCTGCAAGAAAAGTCCCCGGAGACCGGCGGTACCGGTAGGGACCCTCCGATGATTAAGTCAGTCACTTGGGCTCAAGAACTGCTCAGCGGAAAAGAACTGAGGCGGTTAGGGTTTTGCTGGGAGGAAGAAAGCTCAGAAAACTAGAGTTCAGATCCCTACTTACAGCGCGTGCATGTGCTTTTATACCTGTCGAATATCCTATCTTACTGTTTCGAAAGATCACCATTGTACCATCGCTGCACGTGCGGAGACATTCCGTACTACCTACCGACGTGATATCATACGTGTCCAACAGTTGCGAAGGCATTCAGTGCGCGCCGTCGGCTGATATGACCGAGCACAGTCGCAAGTGGTAGCGAATCGTACGCCGTAGTGAAGCATGGCCATGCATAGGGACATGCAATGCACCATACGCCATTATGAGGTATGGCCCTCCGTAATGGGGTGCAATCACGGGCGTACTGAGAATCATGTGGGTGCGTCGTGTGGCCTGGAATCGTCATTCCTCTCGACGATTGAACCGCACGCCAATCGCTGACGCCCCCACCCTGAGACCGGAAGGGGTCCCGGGGGTGGGGAAATGCCGGTGCACCCTGAGACCGATGGGGGTCTCGGGGTCAAGAGATAATGAGCACCCCGAGACCGGTGGGGGGTCTCGGGGTCAAGAGATGATGACCCCACCCCGAGACCGAAGGGGTCCCGGGGGTGGGGAAATACCGGTGCACCCCGAGACCGGTGGGGGTCTCAGGGTCAAGAGATGATGACCCCACCCCGAGACCAAAGGGGTCCCAGGGGTGGGGAAATGCCGGTGCACCCCGAGACCGGTGGGGGTCTCGGGGTCAAGAGATGATGACCCCACCCCGAGACCGGAAGGGGTCCCGGGGGTGGGGAAATGCCGGTGCACCCCGAGACCGGTGGGGGGTCTCGGGTCAAGAGATGATGACCCCACCCCGAGACCGGAAGGGGTCCCGGGGGTAGGGAAATGCCGGTGCACCTCGAGACCGGTGGGGGGTCTCGGGGTCAAGAGATGATGGCCCCACCCCAAGACCAGAAGGGGTCCCGGGGTGGGGAAATGCCGGTGCACCCGAGACCGGTGGGGGGTCTCGGGTCAAGAGATGTAGCCCCACCCCGAGACCGGAAGGGGTCCCGGGGGTGGGAAAATGCTGGTGCACCCCGAGACCGGTGGGGGGTCTCGGGTCATGAGATGATGGCCCCACCCCGAGACCGGAAGGGGTCCCGTGGGTGGGGAAATGCCGGTGCACCCCGAGACCGGTGGGGGGTCTCGGGGTCAAGAGATGATGACCCCACCCCAAGATCGGAAGGGGTCCCGGGGGTGGGAAATGCCGTGCACCCCGAGACCGGTAGGGGTCTCGGGGTCAAGAGATGATGACCCCACCCCGAGACCGGAAGGGTCCCGGGGGTGGAGAAATGCGGTGCACCCCGAGACCGTGGGGGGTCTCGGGGTCAAGAGCTGATGACCCCACCCCGAGACCGGAAGGGGTCCCGGGGTGGGGAAATGCCGGTGCACCCCGAGATCGGTGGGGGTCTCGGGTCAAGAGATGATGGCCCCACCCCGAGACCGAAGGGTCCCGGGGGTGGGGAAATGCCGGTGCACCCCTAGACCGATGGGGGGTCTCGGAGTCAAGAGATGATGACCCCACCCGAGACCGAAGGGTCCCGGGGGTGGGGAAATGCCGGTGTACCCCGAGACCGGTGGGGGGTCTCGGGGTCAAGAGATGATGACCCCACCCCGAGACCGAAGGGGTCCCGGGGTGGGGAAATGCCGGTGCACCCCGAGACCAGTGGGGGGTCTCGGGGTCAAGAGATGATGACCCCACCCGAGACCGGAAGGGGTCCCGGGGGTGGGGAAATGCCGGTGCACCCGAGACGGTGGGGGGTCTCGGGTCAAGAGATGATGACCCCACCCCGAGACTGGAAGGGGTCCGGGGTGGGGAAATGCCGGTGCACCCCGAGACTGGGGGTCTCGGGGTCATTAGCCGCCGTTACCTTTTATCCTGATGGCGCGGGATCAGTCATATCAGATGCCCCCTCCCCTGGGCGAAGCGGGTTCCACCGTTGAGGCGCAAGGGGTGTTCTCCACGTGGCTGATCCCCGTCCTTATCTTATATGTGGACGACCTGGGGATGTAAGAGGGCGGCCCTCCGTACACTGTGCCCGCCGCGATCGACCTCGAGAGAGAGAACTGGCTTTTTGAAGTTTACGCGAAAAGCCGCTTCATCATTACCTCTCATTACGGCAATGTCAGCGGGTCCCACCATTGGCCAGAGGCGTGCCGCACCACGCGCTGGGTGTCCTTCGAGGCGAGCCAGCCTATGGCAAGGGGCCGGCTGACGAGACGAGGCGGGATGATTTGAAAACCTGATAAAGCCAAGCTAGGAGTTGAATTTATGCCATACCACTTCTCTTGTCATCGTCTCCCTCTGTGCTCACGTTTCGATCTCCCCTGCAACCTGCGGGCCTGCGTTTGGCTTCCTTTCTTCCAGGTCAGCTCTTCTCCCATCTTAGACTTCTGTCCCTTTGCTCATGAGTTCTCCTTCCTGGACCTCGGAGGATGGTTCTGAGGATCGTCCTCCTTCCGAGAGGTACCGTACCTCTCCCACTCCCTCCCCTTCGATTGAGTGGTCCTCTGATTCAGAGGACCGCGTCCCCCTGGCCCGGCGATGGGTCGCCTGGAGCCCCATCGAGGGGCCGCCGGTCGAGGCCGGCGCCTCCTCGACGGTGGAGGGGTCCCCAGAGGGGACGGCCTCCACGATGACGCGGTTGGATTTGAAAAAATCCAGGCCAGTTATCAGGTCCCCCGGGACGTTGAGCTTTTCTTGCCAACTCCCGACGATAGGGTCATCTCCTCCCGACCCGGTCGGGTGGCCCTCTATGAGATCTGCCTAAAGGCAGGTCTCCGCCCACCTTTTCCCCTTTTTCGTCAATCTTCTCAACTACTATTCCTTGACCCCCTCCAATTAGTTCCGAACTCCTATCGCGTCATCAGTGCCTTCGTCATCCTTTGCTATCGCCTAAGCATTACCCCCCGAATCAGCCTTTTTCGATCTTTCTACACCCTTCGGGCTCAAAAGGGTTGGTGGCTATTCCTGCCCCGACCCAATCGGGTCCTAAAACTCCTCCTTCCTTCTTCAATTAAGGGATGGAAATCCCGTTTCTTTTTTGCAAATATCGATCAAGTCAGGCCTCAGTGGGGAGATCCCGACCTCCGGGGGAACGCCGTCGCCATCCATCCTGGGGACCGGGAGGCGCTGGGGCTATTGTTGGCCGCCGAGATCCCCCGATATACCCTGCTGCTGTCGGAGGATAACCTTGAGTCGGCGGGTCTCATCGCCCATGGGGGTAAGTCCTCTCCACCCTTAGCCAAAAAATCTTGCTTCTCTCCCCCTTTCTCTCTTTTTTTTTTTAATTTAAAAGCCCAACTGATGCTGTGCAGCTATGAAGATACCGGCGGCAAAACTCCTGAGGGCTGCTTCTAAGAAGAGGGCCCGGGAAGGACCATCTGGGGGCCAGCAGGCTCCAGCCCCGAAGCGTCCGATGGCTCGGGCCTCCCCATCACCGGCTCAAGTCTCCCCACCCCAGCTCCGCAAGATGTCCCGGCTGTTCCAGAGGTTGATCTTACGGCCGACACTTCGCCAGGGATAGGGACAACCGCGGGAGTCCCCGTTGAGGAGCCAGCCGCGGAGGGGCCCATATTGATTGAAGAGCCCTCGGCTCCCGAAGGACCGACTCCGCCGGATGCTACCATGGATTGGGGTGAGGGACCATCTGGTCCCGCGAGTCCACCCCCCGAGGGGTCGGCCAGGAGTGGCCCACGCAGCGAACCGGGGACAGCTGAAACGACGGAGCGGGGTGGGGGCGAGCCCGGGCCACCCCGAGACTCCTTGAACGACGGCCGCTGGGCTGAGCGAGTCCTGGGCCCGGTCTTTGTTCCTGAGATCCTGGAGGACCTCAGCCACCAAAAAGCGAGCGCGTTCTTCCAGGACTCCTATGCTGCTATCGTCAGGGTAAGCGATCTTTTCGCCCTTTACCTTTTATCCTTTTCCTTCAGCTGACCTGGAGCTTACGCATGCAGATTGCACACTCCCTGAGGGCTACCAGGGAGGCAATGCGCGATGGGAAGGTCCTCCTGCGGGAGACGCAGAAGGAGGTTGAGGACGCTCGGCGCCGCGCGGAGGCGGCCGAGAAGGCGCTGGAGTCGGCCAGAAGCGCCTGGGCAAGCGAAGTAAAGGCCGCCGAGAACCGGGCGGAGATTGACGCCAACCGTGCGCGCGTGGCGCTCCTCCAAATGACGGAGGCTGAGAATGCTGTGATGGCCAGGGACATACACATCTCTGAGCTAACTTCAGCCCTCCAGGAAGCCGAAGGTCGAGCGGGTGCGGCGACAGAAGAGGCGCGGGCGGCGATGGAGGAAGCCGGCCGGTCCAAAGAGGAGGTGAGCCGTGCCCGGGAGGCCGAAAGGTTGCAATGGAAGCCCTCGCCGCAGAGAAGGCCCGGGCCGCTAGGCTCATAGAGGAGTACAAGGCATCCGGGTGCTTTACGGATGACTTGGCCGAAGCCTCGGCGGCAGTGTTCCTCGAAGGGTTCGAGCATGGGAAGAAGAAGGTGGCCAGGGACCTAAACTTCCCCCAGGCCCTGGAGGTTGAGCTAGAGCGTTTGTCAGACTTGGCCCCTTCCGATGATGAGCCCGCACCAGCAGAGCCGTGAGCTCGCACTCTTGTTGTTTTGTTCTTTCTTTTTTGTAAGTCCGACGACGTCGGCATTTTGTAATCTCTTCCAATTAATGAAAATATTCTTCAAGATGCAGTCTGACTTACCATGAATTTCGATTGACAACACGTAGCCCCGTGATCCCACTAGTCCCGATAGCGCCAGGGGATAACTCTCAACTCGAGCTATTCCGCCCCAGCTGTTTAGACTCGAAAGTTGGGATCAGGGAGGGTAGGTCCTTCGGAGCTGAAACGCCGGCAGTTAGAGGTTAGGTAGACGGGCTCCTCGAGACTATCGGCGTAACGCTTTGCCAAGTGTTGGACCTTGTGCTAAATAGGCACGCGGCTCTTGGTGCTTGCGGGGGTCGGCCTTTATCTGACCTATGGGACTTTGTGCTGTCGGGTGTCGGGCTTTAGGTGCCGACAAGTGTCGGGCTTCGTGCCTGGCCCCTCTGCCAGTGGTACACTGGGCTTTATGCCTGCTGGTGCAGGGCTTTGGTGCCAGCGCTTGGGGCCGGCTGGAGCCGTCCCTGCTGGACCCGGGCTTTTGTTGCCGAGAGCCGGTGGTACACCGCTCTGCCAGTGGTACACTGGGCTTTATGCCTGGCTGGTGCAGGGCTTCGTGCCGGCGCTTGGGGCCGGCCAAAGCCGCCCTGCTGGACCCAGGCTTTTGTTGCTGAGAGCCGTGGTACACCGCTCTGCCAGTGGTACACTGGGCTTCATGCCTGGCTGGTGCAGGGCTTTGGTTGCCTCGGGCTTCGTGCCTGACTAGTGCAAGGCTTTGGTGCCGGCGCTTGGGGTCGGCCGGAGCCGCCCCTGCTGGACCCGGGCTTTTGTTGCTGAGAGCCGGTGGTACACCGCTCTGCCAGTGGTACACTGGGCTTCATGCCTGGCTGGTGCAGGGCTTTGGTGCCGCGCTTGGGGCCGGCCGGAGCCGTCCCTGCTGGACCCGGCTTTTGTTGCCGAGAGCCGGTGGTACACCGCTCTGCCAGTGGTACACTGGGTTTCATGCCTGGCTGGTGCAGGGCTTTGGTGCCGGCGCTTGGGGCCGGCCAGAGCCGTCCCTGCTGGACCCGGGCTTTTGTTGCCGAGAGCCAGTGGTACACCGCTCTGCCAGTGGTACACTGGGCTTCATGCCTGGCTGGTGCAGGGCTTTGGTGCCGCGCTTGGGGCCGGCCGAGCCGTCCCTGCTGGACCGGGCTTTTGTTGCCGAGAGCCGGTGGTACACCGCTCTGCCAGTGGTACACTGGGCTTCATGCCTGGCTGGTGCAGGGCTTTGGTGCCGACGCTTGGGGCCGGCCGGAGCCGTCCCTACTGGACCGGGCTTTTGTTTCGAGAGCCGTGGTACACCGCTCTGCCAGTGGTACACTGGGCTTCATGCCTGGCTGGTGCAGGGCTTTGGTGCCGGCGATTGGGGCGGCCGGAGGACCCGGGCTTTTTTTGCCGAGAGCCGGTGGTACACCGCTCTGCCAGTGGTACACTGGGCTTCATGCCTGGCTGGTGCAGGGCTTTGGTGCCGGCGCTTGGGGCTGTCCCTGCTGGACCGGGCTTTTGTTGCCGAGAGCCGTGGTACACGCTCTGCCAGTAGTACACTGGGCTTCATGCCTGGCTGGTGCAGGGCTTTGGTGCCGACGCTTGGGTGCCAGAGACCTTTTGTTGTGAGAGCCGGTGGTACACGCTCTGCCAGTGGTACACTGGGCTTCATGCCTGGCTGGTGCAGGGCTTTGGTGCCGAGCTTGCCGCCGGAGCCGGGCTTTTGTTTGAGAGCCGGTGGTACACCGCTCTGCCAGTGGTACACTGGGCTTCATGCCTGGCTGGTGCAGGGCTTTGGTGCCGACCGGAGCCGTCCCTGCGGGCTTTTGTTGTGAGAGCCGGTGGTACACCGCTCTGCCAGTGGTACACTGGGCTTCATGCCTGGCTGGTGCAGGGCTTTGGTGCGAAAAGATTTCAGTAGCTAAAATTGAATCTCGTTAATATTGAATGAGGGGTGAAAACCCAAGTGAACACAGGGGTGATACTTGACATGAGAGGAGGAATACATTACTGATAATACCGACGAAGGTTATCTGCATTCCACGTCCTAGGGAGTGGCGTCCCATCAAGTTCTTCAATTTTGTAAGCTCCGTGGCGGAGTGTTTCGGCGATCCGGTAAGGCCCCTCCCAATTTGGGGCCAGCTTGCCTCCCTCAGCTGGCTTCGAGACCTCAGCCCGTCGAAGGACCAGATCTCCTGGCAGGAACGTCCTGGGGCGCACGCGAGCGTTGTAGTATTTTGCGGCCCGTTGCCGGTAGGCCGCCATTCGAAGCCGCGCCCGTCTCGCACCTCCTCCACCAGGTCGAGGTTGGCTCGCAGTTGGTCAGGGTTACCTTCCTCGCTATATGCTTCCACCCGAGGGCTTGGTGCACCAACCTCCACTGGGATAACAGCTTCAGAGCCAAAGACTAAGCTGAACGGCGTCTCGCCGGTGGGGGCTCGCGGCGTTGTGTGGTAGGCCCATAGCACGTTGGGGAGCTCCTCCACCCATCGCCCCTTGCAGCCATCTAGCCGAGATCTCAGCCCCTGGAGAATGATCCGATTAGTCACTCGGCCGCCCCGTTGGTTTGAGGATGCCCGACGGAAGTGAACCTCTGACGGATACCCAGCTCGGAGCAGAACTCCCGGAAGGCGCGTTGTCAAACTGCCGGCCATTATCAGTGACTAATGTGTGCGGCAGCCCAAACCGACATATGATGGACTTCCAGAAGAAGGATCTCACTTTGCTTTCGGTAATCTTGGCCAAGGCCTCGGCTTCAACCCACTTGGTGAAGTGATCCACCGCTACCAAGAGGAACTTTCGCTGTCCGGAGGCCGGGGGAAATGGTCCCAGGATATCCATGCCCCACTGGGCGAAGGGCCAAGGTGCTACCAAGGGGGTCAGGTGAGACGTCGGCTGTCGCTGGATATTGGCGTGACGTTGCAGCTATCACATTTCTTGACAAGCTCGGCGCGTCTTCCTTCATCGTCAGCCAGAAGTACCCTTGGCGCAGGGCCTTGTAGGCTAGGGCTCTGCCCCCCAGGTGACTCCCGCATATACCTTCGTGGATCTCCTGAGGATGTAATCTGATTCAGCCGCCCCACACACCTGAGAACTGGGTATGAGAAGGATCTCCGATAAAGCTTCCCGTCCATCATCAAGAATCTCGGGGCCCTTCGCCTGAGCAGCTTGGCCTCAGCGGGGTTCTCCGGGAGAGTACCGTCAGTCAAGTACCGGATGTAGGCGTCCATCCAGGAGGGCTCCTGCTCCACTGGCAATGCTTCATCCGGCCTCGTGCTTGGGACTTGTAGGTGTTCCACATATGTCCTTCCAACGTCCCGTCGACCGAAGTGGCCAAGCGGGACAATGCGTCAGCCCTGGCATTCTCGCTCTGGGGATATAGCTGACGCGGAAGTAAGAAAACGAGACGCCTGGGACTGCACCTTGCTCAAGTAGCGGGACATGGTTGGGTCCCTAGCCTTCGTACTCCGGTGATTGTCCAGAAATGAGTTGAGAGTCCGTGAAGGCCCTCAAGCGCCCGCGCCTAGCTCCTCAGCTAACCTCATCCCCGCCAGCAAGGCTTCGTACTCCGCCTGATTATTAGTTGCTGGGAACTGGAATCTGAGAGCGTACTCCACTACGTCTCCCTCTGGGCTCGCGAGAATGAGTCCGGCTCCGCTCCCTTGAGAGTTTGCCGCTCCATCCACATGCAGGATCCAGTCCTCCGCCTCCTCAGATGAGGGAGAGTCCACACACTCCTCCGGTCGCACCTCCTCCATATCCTTCTCGGTCCAGGAGCACTCGACCAGGAAATCCGCCAACACCTGAGACTTCATGGCTGACCTTGGCCGGATGGACAGTCGAACTCACTTAGCTTAATGGCCCACTTAGCCAACCGGCCGGAGGTGTCGGGGCGAGACAAGATAGCTCGAAGGGGCTGGTCCGTAAGCACCACGATGGGATGGGCTTGAAAGTAAGGCCGAGGCGCTGAGTAGAGACCACCAAGGCGAAGATAATCTTCTCGGTTTTGAATACCTGGTCTCAGCGTCATGGAGTACTTTGCTGGTGTAATAGATTGGCTTCTGGGCTCCGTCGGCATCCATGCGCACAAGTACGGAGCTGACAGCCTCGGGGGAAGCGGCCAGATATAAAAAGAGCTCCTCTCCATTTTCAGGCTTGGACAACAGCGGAGGAGTGGAGAGAAACTGCTTCAATTCTTCAAAGGAGCCCTGACACTCTTTCGTCCACTCGAAGCCGTTGACCTTGCGCAGCGCCTTAAAGAAGGGCAGGCACCTTTCCGCCGACCTTGACATGAAACGACTCAAGGCCGCCACCCTCCCCGTCAGGCGCTGCACCTCCTTCTTGCTGGCTGGGGGCCGCATCTCCAGGATAGCTCTAATCTTGTCGGGGTTGGCTTCGATCCCTCGCTGGGTCACCATGAAACCCAGGAACTTGCCTGCTGCTACTCCAAAGGCGCATTTGTGGGGGTTGAGCTTCATCCGGTACCGCGCAGATTGTTGAAAGTCTCCTCGAGGTCAGCTACATGGTCTTCCGCACTGGTGCTCTTGGTCAGCATGTCATCCACATACACCTCCATGTTGCGCCCAGCTGATCCTCAAAGACCTTGTTCATTAATCTTTGATAAGTGGCCCCGGCGTTTTTCAATCCAAAGGGCATCACCCTGTAACAGTAGATCCCCTTCTCTGTGACAAAGGAGGTTGCTTCTTCATCCGCGGGCTCATCTTGATTTGATTATACCCCGAGAACGCATCCATGAAACTGAGCGTCTCATGCCCGGAGGTGGCGTCCACCAGCTGGTCGATTCGGGGCAGCGGGAAGCTGTCCTTGGGGCACGCCTTATTGAGGTCGGTGAAATCCACGCACATCCTCCAGCTTCCACTGGCCTTGCGAACCATCACGACATTCGCCAACCAGTCGGGTAGCGCACCTCGCGGATGTGACCAGCCGCCAGCAGCTTCCGCACCTCCTCATCAACAGCCTTCTGTCGGTCCGGGGCAAAACTCCTTTTCTTCTGCCTGACGGGCCGGCACTCCGGTCGAATGTTGAGCTGGTGTGTAATCACCTCCTCCGGGATCCCGGGCATGTCGGACGCTGACCATGCGAAGACGTCGGCGTTGCCCGCAGAAAGGTAAGGAGCCGGTCACGAGCTTCCTCCGGAAGTAAGGCTCCAACTCGAACCGTCCACGCGGGGTCCTCCCCGAGGGGGAAAGTGAGCAGCCGCTCGGCCGGTTCCCCCCTCCTCTCCAAGTCTCGCGGGTCAAGGGCCTCAGGTGCGGTGCAGGTGCCGTCTCCTGGGGACTAGGGGCCAAGTGATAGCAAAGTGCCGGTAGGCCCTGCTCTCCTCGCATCTCGCCGACCCCTCTGCTGGTTGGGAACCTCACGAGGAGCCGCTTGGTGGATATGATGGCATCCAAGAGGTTGAGCCCGGGCCTCCCAAGAATCGCGTTGTACGCCAGGGGCACACGGACCACCAAAAATTTTATAAGGACAGTGCTTTGGCACGGAGCCGTCCAGCCGTTACGGGAAGAGTAATTTCCCCTTCGACCCTCACGGAATCTCCTGTGAATCCCATCAAAGGCGTGGCGACAGGTCGAAGTAGATCATGCGACAGGTTCATGCGAACAAAGGCATCGTAGTTTAAAACATCTACGGAGCTTCCACTGTCGACTAAGATTCTTTTTACAGGGTGCTTAGCAATCGTCATGGATACGACGACGCTATCATCATCTTTATTTACAACCCCTCCAAGTCCTTTTCGAAAAAGGAATTACAGTTTCTCCCCCCTCTCCCCTTGGTCTCTTCGACGGGCCTCCTGCCCCCCAGGAAATCATCGCACCGTCTTCTCCGTCGGGGCGTTATCGATCACCGGCGGCGCGGGCGCTGACGGGCCAGGAGCTCCCGGGTTGTTCCTTCTGGACGAACTTTCCCAGGTGGCCCGTTGAATAAGGTCTTCAATAGCCTTCTTCAGCTGCCGGCAGTCGTCGGTGTTGTGGCCATGGTCCCGGTGGTAGCGGCAGTAGAGGTTCTTGTTCCGGGGGATCTTCGGGTTGATGGGAGGAGGGCGTTGCAGATAAGGCTCCCCTTCAATCTCGAGCAGGATCTGAGATATTGGGGCAAGCAACGGGGTGTAGGCCCGTCTCTCGGTGCAGGAGGTCGAGGACGGTTGTCTGGTCGGCGAGGAGGCTCGGCCTCCTGGGGCGGGCTTCTGCAGGTTCTGGCTGGGTCGGCTTCCTGGGGATACTCCCGCCAGCTTCACGCCGGGAAAAGTCAGCTTCGTCCGCCCGGATGTACTTCTGGGCCCGGATCAGAAGTTCGGAGTAGGAGCCCGGCGGCTTTTGTCAAGAGAGTACGCGAAGCGAGAAGGGCGAAGCCCCCGCTTCAGAGCCAGGGTAGCCACCGAGTCTTCCAGGTTGTAGACCTCCAGGGCGGCCTCTTTGAACCGGGCAACATAATC